>JAUMHH010220054.1:0-12229 GCA_032359455.1 Chlamys rubida
TGTCTTTGTGGATATAACGTCCCTGTGTCTTTGTGGATATAACGTCCCTGTGTCTTTGTGGATATAACGTCCCTGTGTCTTTGTGGATATAACGTCCCTGTGTCTTTGTGGATATAACGTCCCTGTGTCTTTGTGGATATAACGTCCCTGTGTCTTTGTGGATATAACGTCCCTGTGTCTTTGTGGATATAACGTCCCTGTGATCTAGAGCGATCGCCGTCTGTAGAGGGAATGCTATAGAAGATCGATAGAGGTCCGTTTTAGGTTAGTGTGACATAAATGATTTGTGGCAATGGAAATTGATCCATCAGTGTTCCTATAAAAACAAATTCTTAATGAGATATACGATATCGCGAAGCGTTAAAATCAACTGGAAACTGTGAAGACAGACGACCTCGTTCTATATGTTCTAAGTGATGTCCTCTCTTACAGTTGTCCCAGATTACAACTTACAGCTTCCATTGAGTAAATAAACCGAGATTAAATCAGCGATCTGAAATTTAGTTCATTAAATCTAGACGTATTTTTAGAAGCTTGACAAAGAGTACGTCGAAGGAAGATTACCGAGACGGTGCACTTTGTAGTGTAATCTATTTTTTTTCAGAGCCGAAGTCATGACTGTGAGGTGTATACTGTTGGTTTTATGGATTAGCTCTGTTGTGGTCTAATTGTTTCTGGGCTGAATGTACGTTTCTGAACAAGTGGTTCCCAGAATCTGTTGTACGATGTTGTTTATTAGATTCCTATTTCCGGAAACCACTAGACTTGGCCGATCTGTCAGCTAAAGAAAACCAATAAACTATACCGCATATCTAGTCCCGGAAACCACGAGACTAGTCGAAACGGCCACTTCCGGAAACCACTTAATTACACCGCACTGTCAACTCCAGGAAACTAACATACTGTACCGCACATTCAGTCCCTGAAACTTGTCAACACAGCCACCTCCAGGAAACACTACATTGCAATGTCAGCTCCGGCTTTGTGGTCAAGGATATTTTGGGCTGTGATGTGTAGTCTTTCGGTTTCCTGGAGCCAGTAGTGCGATGTAGTCCATTGCATTAAAAGCAAAGGAAAAACAATACCGACCCCCTTAAAAGACAGAAAGAAATTGACAAAGAATCAAGTGTTCCGCAGGGATGTGATATATACCTGCTGTTAACCCGTGTAACATCAGCCTTCGTGTTTTGGACGTTGCCATTTGGAAGTTTTTCAGGTTTCTGCTGCAACCTCTGCTAGAATTACAAAAAAACACATTGTTTTGCTTTCAAAAAAGTTGTGTCTGTCTAGGGCAAAGAATCACATGTTACACACGGTATCTGGTGGAAAATTGTTATGGCTTTAGCACGGCTCTGCCAAAGACACAATGTAACGTTTTCAGCACAATCTATGAGCAGAACAACGTGTAATGCTTTAATGCTTTCAGCACGCTCTTTGCCGATACCGTGCTATAGTCTCTGGCTGAGACACCGTGCAATTATTGAAGCAAAGTTTCTGGTCGGGATACTGTATAACACTTTCAGCACGTTCTGCGACAGGGATACCGTGTATGATTTCTGCACGTTCTCTGACACAGACAGAGTGATATGCCTTCAGCATGGTCAGTGCAGGCAGAGCCAGGTAACCCTACAGCAGCAGCAGTCAGCACAGCCTCACTCGTCAGCTTAGGCATTGAATCATATCAGAAAGTAATTTTCGTTACTTTCCTGAATCGTAACGCCAATATTTCCCTTGGCAATACAATCAAACAGAAAGAGATTGTATTCATCTGAAATGATACATAGCGCGAATTAATTTGAATCGCAATAAGAAAGCTGCGTTCGTCCCTGCTTTCGCCGATACACGTGAGGCAGGGAGCCTGTCACCATGCTATAAGTCTGACATAGTGCCTAGGGCAAGTTTCAAAACACAACCTTTAAATGTTAATTCCACATTGATTAACAGATTAAGCCTCCCGGCGATATCCCGATTTTTAATTTACAGTTCGTATGTGACCGTTTCTTCATTAACTGTAATACGAGGAAAGACGTTGTTGACGGTGTCCGTAAGAAAGTACCCGGAGAGTTCAATTATTCTGTTAAAATACACTACGCGAATCAAGTAATCACTGACAACGGCAGTCTCTGAGTCTATTCGGCATGTCCTACGATTACACGACATGCCTGACGATTACCCGACATACCTTACGATTACCCGGCATACCTTACGATTACCCGACGTGCCTTACGATTATCCGACATGCCAGATGATTTCCCGACATCATTTTTGTACTGCTGGCCAGCTAAATTGTAAACCTTAAATATGATGTTCTTATTTTCAAATTTTGTTTCTTGGTTTGAATGCAGGCAAGACCACAGGAAAGTAATGTTGAGTTTGATCACTGCTACCTGATAACTGTGATCGCTACTTGTACTTACATGTGAACGTCTGCTGTAACTATGGGTCTACCACTACAGCTACCGTTCGGTATATTGAATGTCGATCGAGATCTGCATTGCAACAAAATCTAAAACATCAAGCAAATATTTATATAGATATGGATTTTCATTTTCCTTTATATGTAGCTATACGTACTCCTCTCGTTTCTATGACAGCTTCCAGCCCTTAGCACGAGAGAGCCTTAGAATTCGAAACATAATTTGTCTGTTTAAAAAGTGTAGTCGAACAAAATTAATAATGAGCGTTCCGCCACAATTGTGTATCAAAAACACGCAGAAAATTAGCGATGTTAATCAGGATCTGACGTCAGATAAATGTACGAGTGCTTACAGAGGAGTGTAAAACATGTAGCAGATTTGTTTATTGTTGGGGGGAATGTAGAAACCAAACAACTGTCACTTTATCTTACCGGTACATATATCCTTTGCGATGATGTAATGTAAGGTATACCTCTGTAATCGCAAAGAACGTTAGCTAATTAATACATCTACTGGAACCTTTTTTTGTACGAGACATCTTGTGTTCGGTGTGTATGATTTAGACTGGCTTCCTGTTCAGTGTTTAAATCATAGCAAAGCCTTGTATTATAAATTCGCCTTATCCGAACAGTTACAACGACAATTACAACCCTTCAAGGCG
Source organism: Chlamys rubida (assembly GCA_032359455.1). NCBI lineage: Eukaryota > Metazoa > Mollusca > Bivalvia > Pectinida > Pectinidae > Chlamys > Chlamys rubida. The sequence continues at coordinate 3,079 of JAUMHH010220054.1, forward strand.
TGAGAGATACTAATCGAGGCAAAAACGAGGTGAATCTTCTGTGTTTATCAAATAATTGGTGTATTATTTTGTGTGAAAAGCGAAAACGGAAGAGAGTAAAAGGTCTGTAGGTCATGAAAATATAGATTAAATCATACAAACAAGTTTGGATGTGAGAGCAATGAACACGCCCGCTTACGTGGTGTCGATAATGTTCAAACAAACTATATTTCACGGCGTAACGAAATGCCAGGACATTTGTGGCAATTAAAACCACTTTAGTTGTTAGGATTTAAAGTGTTTTATACATGCAAGTCGAATCGTTTTAGAAAATACGTCAATTTTTAAAACAAATGTGACCATTGCAGCATTTAAAATGAAATTAAAAAAATCCTTTTATCTTTATCAGAAAACAGGGTGTCGAGAACATGAAATGCACAGTTGCATGCGTAAACTGTTAAATCATTCCGAGTGATATACCTGCATGTATAGTTTTACAAGTATTCACCAGTTCGTAATATACATCATTATGCTTATAACATTACAGGCTTACAGGGATGGTAGAGAAATGTGTTTGTCTTCTGTAGAAGATAGTTAAATATAAATAATTTTAAATTGAGGAATAACAAATTGGCGTTAATAAATCGACATGTTTTCATAATCATCGTACATCAGTTCATTACGGGATGGCTTTTAATCGAAAATGATGATATGCTGGCAGATTGCCAATATTAGATGAAATGATGTTGCATGTATAAAATTGGATTCGATATAGGGTTAGCACAGTTAACGTGCGATTCTGTTTCACATTTCAGTCCCGTTATGTGTTACAGTGTCGCGCATATTGTATAAGGTTTGATATTGTCAGCCCTTCAGGCCATTTTAGATTGAAAATATTGACGTTCATGTTTACTCATTGGTTATCCTATTTGTAACGTCATCGCTGAATGGGCAGGGATCCGTTTGATAATGTGTCGCTGCCACTGATTGGTTGACGATGTTTCGCGGTGGGACAGCTGTCAAGATTTGATGCAGACATACGCTAGGTATCCATGCTTACAGTGTATATATCAATGTATTAATTAACAGTTCCATTATGATCAAATGTTTTGTAGGACTTGTCCACTTAAAGAATCAACAGCTTACCCGACACATCTATAGACATTTGGTCGCCCACACACTGATATATAGCTGTGGTCATTACCAGTTCATGGAAGGCGCTTACCCTTCCAGAACGCCTGGTCCTATTCTTCTCGTACTTTTTTCAATGGTCTCAATGTAAATCCTTTGCCCTAGTCTATCGAGTTTGAGTTCGAATAATAACACTCAGGTACTCTCTTTTTCTCTAGTTCTCATTGAATGTCAGCGAATTGATATCCGAGACATAGGTAGGTTTCATTGATAAGAATATCTTACAAAAACTGAACCATTTGTTCAGGATAAAAAGGTATAGCAATATGCTTGCAGGCTTCGTGATACTATAAATCAGGTGGAGTACCAAGCAGTTCGTGTAGCTCGAGGCTCCAGGTCATTCCTTACATGCAGGTCATACAAGTTATCAAATACACATTCAGTTCTGTGTTTAATGCTGTCGTATATGTGAAATGTAACACAATATGCACTAAGGTAATGCTTTGAATACATTTTTGTAAACAAAGTCAATAAAAGGCACAATTACTAAAGATAAAATCGTAACGGTTAGCAAACTTTGTTTCGCTTTTCTTCAATATTTTATGTAACACCTACATTTCCTGTTCCACGTTACAGGAACATAAATAACGTCACATATCAGTACTACTACACACACTTGTTACAATACTACGGAAGCCAGTACGGGTCAACGAGAAAAGAACTGCTATGTCTTAATAACTTGCTATCTTTTAAAAAATTACTTAGCCATTTCGTTATAACGACATTGTCTATCGTTAAAACAACATTGTAATTGCAAGATAGTAAGATTTTGTCTTGGAGGCCTGAACAAGATTCCGTACACTACACTATACATTGTTGAAAGAAGTGATGCTACTCCATTTATGGAGGTTTAATGAAAGCAAATACATGAAATTATCGTTTAATTAAAAAAAAAAAAAAAAATATAACTATAAAAAACTTTTCTCGGGTAAAAGAAGACTTAAAAATAGGTCAACATCGTGTTTAGATTAACACAGAGATCGTACATATAAAGAAATCCATGTTGGTAACTTTAAGCCGCCATGTTTTTTAACATTGTAAAGCTGCCATGTGTGTGAAAGCAGAGCTGTGATACGGCAGTTAACATATATAGACGACACGTTAGCTTAATTTCGCCATTATAGTTAACGTAATGTCGCTATCTAGCTTAACTTGTGTTGCTTTACATCGTTATGTTGGTGAACTGATATCGCCATTACAGATACGTTAACGAGTCGTATTCAAGTCGGTAACACTTTTTATCTTTCACGTGGAGGTGAATATACTTCTCATCTATCACGGCGGAATGAAATTTCAATTAGGAGATAGAAATCAATATTTTAGAATTAGTTTAATGATTTTTTGTACTTTCCTACCTGTCGGGCAAATAAAAAAGGACAATCTTGAATCGTTCACGGTTCATTGTCGGTACGTTATTGTATGCCTGACCTTGGAAATTGGCAATTGAACCAGTAAATAGTTATAAAGATACAACAAAAGAATATCGAAAACAATCCCGTAAATCAAACTCATAATTGATAACACTTTTGCAAACTATGAACAAATGAAAAAGCGTGAAAAGGAAATAAGACCACGTGTTCCTGAAGAGTAAGCGTGTCCTGCTCCAAAGCCAAGTAATGTCACGTCCTCGTAGTGAGTACCGGGATAATGATAACAAAACAACAGGACGCATATATGACCATAGTCGAAAACATAAATTAGTCACAAGTTTTTTTCTTATGTGACCAGGTTTCTGGCTTTATTTTGTAATCCTTTAGGTCACGTGAACAGAAACAAACTCGGCTGTGGACAACTTCGCCCGGCTAATATCCAAACAGAAAATCTGATTTACATCCGTGACGTAGAAACGATACAGAGGACATTTTAAATGATCCTTATTTCTATCCCATTTACACTTGTCGTAGTCCTCGTCTGAAATGTGCTTGGAATGGAATTGGTCCCGGTGAAGAGTGCCGGAGTCGGCCTCCAATACGTGGCTATTAAACTGCAATTACTGGAAGCGCTCGACGAAACGTCCCCAGCCCTTGACTGTACAAAATAGGCCGCATGGTTAATGTAAAATCTCCGTCGTTCTACGGCAAAATGTAACAACATTGGCTGCTCAAATGAGTGGATATTAACTGCAGCACGTAAACACACATGTAAGCTTTCTCTGTCGTATAAGCATAGGATTTCCGTTACTAGCTTGACAACTCCTCTAACCCCTCTGCTCTAGCCATGTCTTTGAACTCCCTTTACGGCCACGCAGTAATTGGCAGTTCGCTGGTGTTCGCGTGCTGTTGATTGTTATTTTGCAAAGTTTGGATACGGACCATGTCATGTGAGTAGTGACGCTCGAGCTCTTCATGTGTGTTGGTCACATGACCGAAATTCTTGCGTGGGTTCCACCCTTTTTATGGAAACACATCACCATACTTAGTCCGGACTATTTCATTCTTAATTCGGTGTTGATATTTTTAGACGGGAAAGTATTTCTTTGAGATCATATTTTTGTATGTTCCTCATTGGTAGTACAGTATATCCAGAATACCGATGATTTATATGTATGTACATGTATGTACAGTGTCGCAAACCTTCGGATTGAAAAATTATGCATTTGCGAAGACGCCTTACCATGAGTTATACAACAGACAATGTTTATCTTGTCGATTTGCTTCACATTGTCCTGATAACCGGTATAAAAAATATGAATATTTTGCTGCACATGCACTGGCATCAATTTAGCCATATTTTCAGTACCATATAACCCACGTATCTGTTGTTGTTAGCTAGATTATATACTATCGTGTATGTCGGTAGCCTGAGAAAATCTCTCGACAATTCTGACACTACGAGAAGCCGATCTCCGTGATAACGGGCGTGTTACCGTGTGGTATGTTCATGTTAGTGTGTCTCACAGTATGCAGGCTATTACATTGTGCATCATTTTATCACCAGTGACGGACCATGTGTTCCAGTCTAAATATACAGTCTCATTGCATCTCACGAAGTCTGTCATGTTAAATCCCATTTAAAATTGTAGACAGGTTGCACTGTAATGTCTGGTCTACCCGTGCTCTTGCGTTTCTTTCCAGCAAGACCGAGCGAATCAAATATCGTCGGGTTGCAAACAGAAGAGATCTATGTGACTTTGAGATTATTCAGATCTAATTTTGTTATGTTTAAGTGTCAAACAACTGTATATAATGTGCAGCGGTGCGGTAACAAAACTTAAGGACATGGCTAGTAAATGTTATTGTAGGTAATAACATGTTACAGGTCCATTTCATGTTGGATGAAGCCTGTCAATTCCGGTTAAGGTTGTAGACCTCCGGCTTGGCTGTTACATCTAGTTGTGACACCACTCGTGTCGTGCACACGCACATGTGTTGGCAGGGAGACGCTCTGTTTCTTTGTAAGCACCACTCACGTCATTGAAGCGCCTCCTCATATCCAACTTAGGAAGAATTTAGAGCATGTTGTTTGTACGGAAAATTAAAAATGACGTTGATTTCACACATAGGGGTTACGGAAGGCAAATCTCTCGTGAGCAAGTTAATTCCAATTTAGGTGAGATTTGTTAGTAATTAGATTCGGAACGTTTGGTACACAAGTACCTAAACAATGTGACTCGGTTGACTAACATTACGTCTGCTTTTCCTTTCAATAAAACCAACATGCTGGAACATAAAGCTCATCGTGGGTGTGTGTGAAAAACAAAATATATGTACCAAAACAGTCAACATCAATTGTTTCCGTGCTAGTCTGTTTTCTCTATAAACAACGTCGCATTTTGAATTGTGAAGCCATTTTATTGAATGTAAGACAGTACCGTAGTACCGCTTTATTGTCATATCCATGTAAAGGAAAATATATAGCGTTAATAAAGTAACACTATGTACAAATAGAACGAAAGAAAGAAACACCCTTTACAAATTATATTTGTCAATGCAGAAAGCTTCAAAACTGTCACGTTTTATTGTACCTTGTGGCCATTTCGTCCATTTGAGGCCCAACCCTGGTGCTAAAGGTAGAAAGGGTAACACTCCAAGTATAATAATATCCGAGGTATACGAAGAAATACAGCGAATGGGGAACAGTGCATACAATAACCCTGATAACGTTACAAATCTATAACTTTTGCTGCGTCAAATAATTTATTCTTAAAACAGTATTTCATGTAAACCGTTATCGAATATGTTCTGTCCAGCGAAAGGTTAAACCTATCTCGGGATGATGGCAGATATTGATTTTTGATTCCAAAACCGCAACATCAGGAAGCACCAAAACGTCAAATACCATTAAACTCGAAACCTGCAGCTCCGGATAGGTTTAGTGTTCCGTTCACAACACGTGACACCTGTCATGGCGTCTTTCGTCAAACTCAAAGACGTTTCCAACGATCTGAACTCTGAACAATCCGTTGACCAAGAAAACATGATATGACAACTAACCTGTATGTGGAATCTTCAGCATAGATACAAGCGTCTCCGGTAGAACACACTGGTGACATGATTTGCCGGAAAATAGAACGAACTTGTGTGCGCTAATTCTATGGATGTGCATAGCTGCAGCTCGTCTTCTTTCCTGACCTGTACCCTAAATATTTCACCTTTAGTTCCTTTAGGATTTGTTTTATTTTACTAATCGGTATATATTTAGTGTGATACATACACTACCCTAACCTGATATCGTAGCTAACTGTAACTAGCGTTACCATGACATACCATCTTACCCTGGCGACTCCTGACTCGTCCGTAATTCTGCTATTGCGTGATAGCGCACCAGCCGAACGGTACAGACATTATGTACTTACATAGGATATACGGCGTTATGTCAACATCATTCTATTTGATGTCAAGAAGTCTCGTTATGTTGGCGTCGCTACACACTAAAGGTATCGCTTAATTACTGATCTCTCTTATGCAGCTTCCCCTCTGCAATCTCGTCCGCTCATAACGGCAGCAGTCTCACTCTCACTGGCTAACAAAGTACGCTTTTAAACGTGTTCTCTGACGATTTGTCTGCAGGCTTATTGTTTGATGTGAGAGCGGTTCTCTTTCGTCGTAACGGCACCGATTCATTGGTTGTTACGGTTCACGTTCGATAATGCGTTTATATTTGCTTTTGGCAATCTACGACTAATTTTGGTATCTTGAGTATGAAGTTCCGTGAAATATTTCAATATAAGAATAGAAATAATGCACGTTCTTTACGGCACGGTGAAATCTTGTCATCTCCATCGTAACAGTTTTGTCCTCGAAAATGATGTCAATTTGAATAAAGCACTGCTATAAACTGTTACATTGCGAGTGTGTTCATCTGATAGGACTGCATTGCGATACGACTGCTGAAAATCAGTCGGCGACCCACTGTACAGAACTACCGGGACTCACCAACGCCTCTTACAGTCTAATCGCAATATCTCAAGTGCCAAAATTCATCTAAGTTTTGGTTTATGAGCAATTTCGTCGACTGTTAACATTTCGGGAACTATTTTCGTATTTTACGATAATTTGAGCATCCCCAGTAGATTTGGCCCAGCGCAAGATTTACACTTATTTAACGATGCAACTCGCAATTCAGTCGTGCTGAAAAGCTGCTTTATTATCTACAGTAATGGCCTACTACAAGATATATGTGGCTGAGAGCTTCCGATACAGGCATATTGGGCCTCTAGCAATCATATGTTGTCTCTCATTGGAGAATGGAACATCTTGAGCGCCATCTGATAGGTATGCTGATAACAAATGAAATAAAGGGCGACAACTGTGCTTTGACTTTTGGCCGTTATAATTACGTTGTTATCGACACCACGTGACATCTGACCGGATTGTTTTGAGAAACGGGTTAATAATGGAGGTCAGCACCATGCACTTCCTCCCCGGGTTAACCGGTAAAACATTACCGACTTGATTAGTGTTGACTTCGAGCCTGACCTTTTTGGTAGCCCCGACATCTCCTGTGCCAAGGGACATCAATAGCACGGACAAGCTTTACCATTATCATTGTACCAGTATACACAACATTACCAAATGTCCTCATTTCCTATTGTAGCTCCTGACTACGACAAGTATGATAGGTATGATGGGGAAACTATGCAATAACAACTGACATTTACGGAATTCTGACCGTGTGTTCCATATCTCTGTTAAAACAATGTGATGTGCTGCTTAATACCAACAAGAAGGCGTCATTTAAGCATTGAACTGCTTTCAGTTGGCATTCATATTGCCTATGAATGTCAACTGAAAGCAGTTAAATACTTATATTTACCATTTTTGAAGTCTGTTCATCTCATGGAAAATTCAATTACACCTATTTTTATTCAACATTTAGTTCAAATTATGTATGTATCGTGTTTGCTTGTTCAATTAATAGAACAGCCATCACCAGGGATGGGTCAGTGGTATCCAACGTAACAATTATGACGTCATAATAATGATGACGTCAACAATCGGTCTGTGGCAGTCATAGCCTATATGAATGCCAACTGACTTTGGTAGGGTTATATACTGGCAATGCCATACGATGGTAAATATATAGATGTAAGTGTAACACATGCTTGATTATTCGTTCTGGCAAAGTTTCATTCTTTGATAAAGTTCAACTATAACGATAGAAGCCGAGGATATATTTATACAATAACGTGCCCCAGTAACCCAATAGAGAGTAAACATCCTTAGTCGGCACATTAATGTATCAGTATTGAACTATTTTTAGACGATTGCTACACAGAATCAATAAAACCTGAAAAAAAAAATTAATAGTCCGAAATCTTGTACGGTGATTTAGTGCTAAGACGTTATGAGATAAATTGTACATGTAGTTCTACAGGTAGAGGTACATGTATGTGAGCAGATTGGTATACAGATATCCCGCAACTTTGGCAGTACTCGAGTCTATACGAAGGTAACAATGTTGTTCCAGCTGTTTTGCCATGATCATCCAATCTGTACACGTGCTTTTCACGTTCAGATCTGTATCACCTACTGTAGTTATAGCACTGTCATTACAAATAGTTGTTGCTGTGTATTGTATAGATACTTTGCCGTGCACACAGACGCAGGCTTTATGATAATGTATTAAATCATCAGATATGTATACAGAGAAACATTTAAATTCTAGTCGGCAACAACAACAAAGAGTGCAACAATGTAGCTGCTACGTTTATATGTAGCATTGTTGATTTTATGGAAAGGCAAACCACGTGTTAAGTAGAAACACATGCTTTTATTGGAAGTGCGTGCTGTTGTTCTCACGGTTGGTACCCGCCCCTCTGTCAGGTTCCGTGTAAATCATATATGCTCATTCTCATGTGTTAATCTTGTTATTATTGAAAACACGTTTCAAATAAAATAAATTTTGACGGCATCAGGTTTAATAGATAAATACAAATGCAGTTGTTACCAATACCTTTGCTTATAAGCAAAGATGTTTGTCATGCAGCCATACCTTGGCCATATAAGGCCGGCGACCTGCTGGCGACACCTCGGGGAAGCCAAGCGCGAGGACATCACACGTCAGGCCGTACGCAGCACATGTAGGGTGTATAATCCCGTTAGTGGGGCCGTGAAGTGTAAGTGTGATATGGCCATCAATGAATTAACACCTAAGCACAGAGTCGGACAGATAAGCGGATGGCCGGTGATCCGGAGAAGTCAAACTCTGCCGTTAATCAGGATATACACGTGTCGTGAACTCGGCAACATACATTGTATACAGATAAACTGGTTCTATTATACGGTTCTGCTGTGGACATAGGAGACAATGACTACTATAGAGGGTATTGTCGACAACATCACGCAATTTTGTAGTAGAGACATGTACCATGTTTACCGTCATCAATTTTGACGACATTGTTGTTTATGTGGTCAATGGTACCATCAGTCAGTTGTGTGGTCAATGGTACCATCAGTCAGTTGTGTGGTCAATGGTACCATCAGTCAGTTGTGTGGTCAATGGTACCATCAGTCAGTTGTGTGGTCAATGGTACCATCAG
>JAUMHH010220065.1:0-12229 GCA_032359455.1 Chlamys rubida
TATGCATGTGTGTAATGTATGTGTGTGTTATGTATGTGTGTGTTATGTGTGTGTGTGTAATGTAGTGTGTGTAATATATGTGTTAGTAATGAATGTGTGTGTAATGTATGTGTGTGTAATGTGTGTGTGCCACAGACAGTATGTGAGTGTAAAAAGCCCGATACAGCTTTTTTGTTGTATAATAGTTATCCTTCGAGTTGTACAGAGTTAACCAGTTTATTTAAATAAATACACAAACAAGAATAAAGAAATACCTCGGTCATTTCCGATTAGTGTCGGTATCACTTCGATGATTTACGGAATTGACCGAGGTGTTCCGAACGCAAGCAGCGATTGAACTAAACACACTTTATAGATGTACTAAGAAATGAACGCTGATGAACAGATCAACTTTGTTTCAGGTTTGGAATGTTTTCTCTCTCTTTTATTCGACGAGGAAATCGTGTTTCAATAGCACATAATTGAAGTACAATTGTTAAGAACAGGATTCGTCAGGGTACTCCCTTGCGCTAGTTCAGCTGAGAACCCTTGCATAATCAAATCCTTAGCGGATCAAAGACTTTGCGGATTTTTCATTATTATTGGGAAATAAAGAAAATAAAACACGCTAGATTCTGTTAAAATTGAAATATGCAATTAATTGAGCAAATTAAAATGAAATTATACACAGTTCCACATGTCAATCAATCATGCGGCCAGATTTCAATTAAATTAATAACAGAATTATTTTAATTATTTCATTGCAATTACATTGCTAATAAAATCAATTCATTGAGTACCTTTCAAACAATTTCTAATTAATATAATTTAACGATCACATTTGTGAAAAATTAAGAAAATTATTTGTCACATTACTAAGCAGAATTAAGAAGCCTAGGAGAAAACCATCAATTATTCATTTATAGGAAAGTGCATTTTGTTTGTCCTCTATCCGTAATCGCATTAACGAAAAATACCGGAAAGCCCCGCTTATCTGGATTTCATTTATCCGGTTAATATTACGTTAATCCGGATAACTCGTTTTTTTCATCATTTCAATGCAATGTGAGAACAATTGACAAATATATTCTCAAGTCTTGAAAATTTCACTGCTCAGATAGCAGTTTATCACGACTATCGGGGTTTCACCGATTTCAGAATCTCTAGATTTTCCAAAGCCTGTAAGGAATATATTTAAGATAGGAAGTCATTTTACATTTAAAAAAAAAAATCCTTTTTTTTTTTTATTTCATCAGGTCTCTGAATTCATTTCAAAACAATAAGTTTTCCCGCCAAAACTGGACAGTCTATATTTGTATATATATATATCACAGATAAGTATAAAATGTCAATGTTAAATAAATATATTTATCACGTGACTACCGAGTAAAGTAGTGAATACGACCATGTCATATTTTTCGTATTACCTCATACCCATTATGAAGTCATAACCAAGACAATTAAAATGACGTCATTACATAAGGACGCCATACTGGACAAAGTAGAGTTAAATAGCGAGGTTGATGACTTGCGGAAAGTCCATTTTTGAGAATATTGGAATAAATTCTCGGTAACATGATAAAATGGAACTTGAATTTGCTTCCATTTTATATGAGATTGACGAAACTATTTCTGAAGTTTTCATTTTCATTTTCGGCCATGCTCATTTCATTCATTTCATATGGAATGGAAACTCAATTAAAGTCCTTTATGTATATACACGTGCATTTAAGCCATTTGCTTCTCCGACTTTTCAACAGGATGGATTTCTTCATAAATATTAAAGTTTGCAATGGCTTCTGTCTCGTGACCGAAGTCACACGTGTGTCGATGGACACTAGACACACGTGATATCGGGGTTTCGTATCCTTCGTCGTCTGGGAGACCGGAAGTAGTGTTTCCAACACCTACTTCTGGTCTGATGTCAAGAATTCTATCTATCGGAGTTACCCGATGTTTAATGTCTGGCATAGCGTAATACAGTTTCTCCCAAAACCAGGGATCGCTATATTTTATATAAGTCCGTGTCTGCAGGTATAGTTTGAGATCGGAGCTCATTTCGTTTACATTGACGTCACTCAGCAGTATAATGATAAGACGATTTGTCCTGTCCTGTAATACGTGGCTATGAGCCGTTTGGAATTCATACTGGCACCACTCGCTCTTCAGGAAGTTATCGGACATGATGAGTATGGTTCTACGACTACATTCCACGCTACGAACGATAGTCTCCGATATGGAAGCTCCGATAGGGAAATCCCGATAATGAACACATAATTTGAACCGATGGTCCACATCTTCAAGTCTCGGAACAAGTTCCCGAATCACGAAATCCTCGTCTTTATGACTGTAGGATATAAAAGCGTCATATATTTGGTTCACGTCCGACTTCTCGTGTGACATTCGACATCCAAATTTTGCAAAACAAAGTACCTGGATAATATTCTTGTGCCAAAACACCAGCCCAAGGACAACGACGACAACGACAATTGCAACGATCGCACAAATTAGCGGGAGATTGTCCGTGCGGTCAAGGACACGAGTTAAGCTTTCACGTGACAAATTTCTGAACACTATTGTCACATTTGGGCACATCGTTTCCATATCTACATCCACAATTTTTACAGCTCTATTGGGCCTGCTGTTGAAACCGTATATGTTGTCAACATCGGTGTCGTCTGCTACACATTCCAAATCCCTCCGGTCGACAATTCTCTCTACAATTGTGTTCGTAGTATAGAGCATCGTTGACAGGAAGTTACAGTCACATGACCACGGATTTCCCGCCAAAGTCAGTCGATGCCACATGGGGTTAGAAAGCGTTGCATCAACTATAAATTTTAGCTGGTTATTCGCTAGGTAGAGTCTCTTGATATTTGGAGTGTGTTCAAACACAGAATAATCAATGAAAGAAATTCTGTTGTTTTCCAAGTTCAGCTCGACAAGGTTTTCTAGTCCATAAAACATTCCATACAGCACGTCTTCCAGAGAGTTTCCGTCTAGATATAACACTTCGATTGATTTTAGTCCCACGAAGCTCCCATTTTGTATAGATTCAATGTCACTGTTATTTAGATAGAGTATCCTCAGAAACTCTAGTCCAAGAAATCCAAATCTCGTGAGACTCGAGAAGTTATTTCCGTCCAGCCAGAATTGAGTGGATACGCTTGGAATATGGATGGGAATACTAGTAAGATTTTCACGCGAACATTTAACAAAGTTTGTCGTACTGTGGTCAAGACTACGGAAGCACGTGCATCGTTGTGGGCAGACGAATCTGCAGACACATCCCTGAAACTCACAACACCGACATTTTGACATGAGGCATTCCTCATAGTAATCGCAGAGCATGTTTGAGGGCTCAAGTTTATAGAGGAGCTTGTTTTGAGCTTCGAATCCCTGGTTACACAATATTACATCCGTATCGTAAATTATCGGCTGACCATAAGACGGTCTACTCTCTTCCATTTTCTTTCTCAACCACTGTAACTTGCAATCGCACACAAACGGATTACCAGCGATGTAAAAAGTTGGTGGGGTACCTTGCAAGGCAGGCGACACCGAAATCGACAACAATTTTAAAGTCTGTACAAGATTATAACGAATGTCAACTTTTCTTAAATTTTTGAAATTATAAAAAGCATAATCTGCAACGCTCGTGATCTTATTGTTCGCCAAATTGATTTCCTGGAGAGATTTCGGAAACTGTTCCCCGTTAACCGACTTGGCTATTGCATTGTAACTCAGATCAAGATGGAGGAGTGAGTAGAGGGAACTGAACGCCCATGTGACGTCACTGACGTTGTTGTGTTGAAGGAACATCCATCTCAGCTCACTAGCGCCATGAAAAGCTTCGTCTTCGATCACATCAATGTCGTTGTATGCCAAATTCAAAATCTGAAGAGACGGCGGTTTGTTGAACACGCCACGTGGTACAACGCGTATGTTATTGAAAGCGAGGCTTATACCCTTCAGAGTAGGAAGACCTTCAAACGTGTTTAAATCCAAAGTATCGATTCGGTTAAATCGGAAGTCGATAAGATTGACGTGTTCCATAGTTTTTAGACACGGTATCTCTGACAGGAAGTTTAAAGAGATGTTTAATTGGGAGACTGACTGAAGCGGAAGTAGAGATTCGTTGTCAGCTTGGCTTATGTTGTTGTTCCGAAGGTCTAGCTCCAACAGAGAAGTCAAACCTTCAAATGCATGTCTGTCAATATTTTCAATTTTATTTTTTCCAAGCTTTAATTTTTCCAATTGTAACTGTTTTTCGAAGAAACGTTCACTTAGATATCGTATCCGGTTTCCAGACAGATCCAGATAAAAAAGTTTTTCGAATCTTAACAGCGATTCCCTGTCGAGCTTGCTGATGTTGTTGTTCTGGAGTTGTAATTCTGTCATTTCTCGCAGGGGCCACAACTCTGTCCATATCCGGTCGTCCATGTTGCAGTCTCCTAGAGTCACTACACGGAGTTTTGTTGAATAACCGAAGAAACCTTCTGGAACTCGGCCTAAATTGTTTCCATTCAATGCGATTATCTGTAGATTTTCTTGTTTACGGAGAAGATAGGGCGGAAGTCTTCGAAGGCGATTGGAAGACAGATCTAACCATCCAAGGTCGTTGAGAGACCAAAAGGCGTCTCGATGTATCGTCATTATACGGTTGTTACTTATCCCCAGCTCCCACAAATTTGGGGCGGTAGACGAAAGTTCATTCCCGAGGTATTCGAACTCGTTAAACGGAATGACGATTCTGGAAAGACTATGGAGTGTGCTATTTTCACAGGCAAGACCGGCATCGGCCATAGACCGAATTTTGTTATTTGTGAAGTTGACGTAAACAAGATCCTTATTCTCGCACAGGCTTGGCACTACTGACACTTCGGAAGCCACAACTGTCAAACGTGTTAAAGATGAAGCGCTCGAAAACGCTTCCGGGTCAAAGGTCAACTTTCTAGCATTTATCACGGTAAGGATTTTTAACAATGACATACCCACAAACAGATCTTTCGGCATATGATCAAATTTGCAATTTTCAAATGTGAGTGCTGAAAATGTGTGGAGGTCCTGGAACATCCGACTTCTTAGATGGGAATGTAGTAGAGGGTCGCACTCCAAGTGCAAAGTACTGTTAACTGACGTTCGAAATAGGGCGAAGTTACTGTTGTCATGGACGGTTGATAAGGAACAAAAGACATCGACAAGAAGGTTCGGGCTGTCACGGTGGGAGCACGTGCATTCTTCGGGGCACGTGTACTCGACACACCAGCATGACGTCACCAACAGGGACAACAGCGCAACGACAACACACGCTGGCCGCGTCATCCTGCCTGAAAATATATGGGAAAAAAGGTTTTTAAAAGTTTATTGTAAAATGTAATAGTATTGAAGCAAGGCGAAAAACTACTTACAGAATACGAGAAAATTGGTGCTATTTTATATGCTGTGCTTTTCCTGTTTCGACTTGGAACAAGAAGTGTCATAATTAATCGTGTCTCTTAAATAAGGAGAAATTTTGAATTTCCAAATATATAACAGTACAGTTTATTTGGGATGCATTTTTCTTGCTAACAAAACGATTTTGCTTTTAAGCCTCCTAGACCGCCTTTTACTGAAAAGCTACATTTGCAGGCTCTTAAATACCATTACAAGCTCCCAAACTTCGGAACAACTCGCCTTTTTTATTTGTATTCCACCTCGGTCGATTGTAAAATCGAATTTAGATTTGGGTGGAGGAAATCGACCGATGTGTTCCGAATGCCCATCGCGAAGACAAAGTGTTCCGAGTGAATTTTCCTTAAAGTGACATGTATCGATTTTTCTGTCAGGTTGCACTATCTTGTTAAGCAGACGCGAGTTTATTAAATTTTGATCGCCGTGAAATAATGTTTTTTTTCCTCTCGATTAATTGTGATTAGTCTTTAACACATTTCCGCCAGCTAATCCATTTGACATGAAATGCTATTTAGTATTTAACTAAAGCCAGAATCGAAATCCTTCGGTTCCGTAAGTCCATATGCACCAATATTGAGTGCAATTTGTCTAGGTCTTGTTTACTATTTACGATATAAAGTGGCGTTCATTACAACCGTGTGAGGATGTGAACGAACCATGCGGCTTTATCCGGACACGGAACAGGCCTCGATTGTAGATCGTTTCTTATATTACATAGTTCCGAACAAAGCTACATTTTTTTTTCTTTTTATATTTCCGATAGCTTATATTTAATAAAGGGTTATTGTCAATAAACAGTATCTAGAAAATTTGGTGCTCTAGAATAAACACATTTAATGAGCATGACAAAAATCATCTAAATATCAGATATTTGTGTACAGGTCACAAATGAGATTTGAACCCCGCCCCTCTGCTTCATCCCTCTCCCCGGCTACCATTTTGGTTACAAGAACAAGACGTGTTTCAAACGAGATGAACCACAGCTTGCTAGTTACACAAAACAGTTTTCAACAACGACTTTTATGAAATATGATCACAAAGCCGGGTATCGATTTTCTGCATCTGCCGAAGGTGACCCCTGACCTCGATATTAAACAGGCTCCTATCATTAAAAACGCTGAATAATAATACGAAATGTGAACGATCAATTATAACGATTTATTAATCATCAAAGGTTGAATGACTCATTTGTCATTTTATTAACTGGTGTAAAATTTTGAACGCATTAGCACACATCTCTTTCTTCACAGATATTTCAGAAAACCACAGCATCTCTCATTGGGAAACGCAAATGAGACAGCAAAATAAACACTCTGAACTGGAAATTCACTGCGAGTGATGACAGTTCAATGCAAATTATTTGTTTTTATATCATGAATATTGATGAATTGTGCCTACGGTGAGCTACAGCCTGATCTGTTACTTTTCCGGATATTGGTGATCACGGGATGGTTCCGGTTATTAGATATTATAACACACCTCGTGCGCTATCGCTGTAGACGATGATTCTGTTTGGTTAAATGGCGTTTCCTACAGATTTAGCAAGCACATATTTTATTGATTCGAGAAATATTCTCCCTCGGGGTAACAGCTAGCTGTAAATCAAGAGAAATGAGTTGTGAAGGGAACCTGAAATAATACCATAGAAAAAGAGATGATATCATTTTATTCGCATGATATGAGAATTGACACCGCGTTTTCAATGCAGATATTACACGGTCGCTTTAATCGTTTATTGATTTTATTTTCATAACTCGTCCGATCGTTAATCTGACTGACAACCGTCATCTCAGATAAATTCTAAAAAATGTACATGGAACTGTTATTAAGACGAAATAATTCTAGACTGAATATCGATTCTAGTTCCCGCTGAAATAAACTACATACGGAACCGGAAATCGATGTATATTACAGGTGTACAATGTGGAAATCTATTATGTTTGGTACAAATTTCCCGGCTGTCGCCATATCCACCAAGCAGCACGCGCCATATATGCGCGTCACGCTCCATATCCTTTTCACTTCCGGTTCAAAACATTTCATGAAAGCTTTGCCTCATCTAAAACCGATTTGTGCTAAAAGTAATGATTTTGATGATTAACTAAACCATTTTTACTGTTTATATTATGAATAAGGGTTATAAAAATATTAATATCCTACACGGGGCTGGCAGGGTAGGATATGGTCATATGATATCTAGCTCTGATCATGATAAATTCGTGCGATACTGCTAACTCAGCATAGGCTATATTTCGGATCGATCCATATCTGCCCGCACGCATCATATCTATCCGAGGATCATATCTGTCCGCACGTAATATATCTGTGCGAGGATGATATCTGTCCGCACGTAATATATCTGTGCGAGGATGATATCTGCCCGCACGTAATATATCTGTGCGAGGATGATATCTGCCCGCACGTAATATGTCTGTGCGAGGATGATATCTGTCCGCACGTAATATATCTGTGCGAGGATGATATCTGTCCGCACGTAATATATCTGTGCGAGGATGATAGCTGTCCGCACGTAATATATCTGTGCGAGGATGATAGCTGCCCGCACGTAATATATCTGTGCGAGGATGATAGATGCCCGCACGTAATATATATGCCCGCACGTAATATACCTGTGCGAGGATGATAGCTGTCCGCACGTAATATATCTGTGCGAGGATGATATTTGCCCGCACGTAATATATCTGTGAGAGGATGATATCTGTCCGCACGTAATATATCTGTGCGAGGAGGATAGCTGTCAGCACGTAATATATCTGTGCGAGGATGATATCTGTTCGCACGTAATATATCTGTGCGAGGATGATATCTGTCCGCACGTAATATATCTGTGCGAGGGTGATAGCTGTCCGCAGGTAATATATCTGTGCGAGGATCATAGCTGCCCGCACGTAATATATCTGCCCGCACACATCATATCTGTCCGAGGATCATATCTACCCGTACGTACATGTATCATATCTACCCGTACGTAGCATATCTACCCGTACGTATCATATCTACCCGTACGTATCATATCTACCCGTACGTATCATATCTACCTGCACGTATCATATCTGTCAGAGGATCATATCTGCCCAGGCTGATATGCAGACTTTCGATGATTAAATTAAGTTGGATAGTGAGCAAGACGAACTGTACATGATAGAGTTCATACATACTGTACGTCTGTCCTTCTATATTTGTTATTTTAAGTCATTCTGTATTTCAAAATACATGTATAATATAAATAATAATGAAACTTAAATATGTATTTCTTCTTTGCTTTTAAGGGTAACTGCTAATAAGTTTGTAATCTACTAGAATATCTACACTGTGTGGTACATGATAAAAACCTTATATTATAACCGATTCCATATCCTAGTGTTTGACAGGGCCTTCGTGTGATACATGTAACAACACTGGTCGTTTTCGTTTATCGCGATCCAAACGGTTGAACCGGTTGGACCAAAGTTGTTCGTTTATGAAATAAGGCCGGACCTATAGCAAGCTGATGCTGCTTTCAGACGAGCCTTGACAAAGTATATCGCGGTGCAAACGGTTGAACCGGTTGGACCAAAGTTGTACGTTTATGAAATAAGGCCGGACCTATAGTAATCTGATGCTGCTTTCAAACGAGCCGTGACAAAGCCTATCGCGGTCCAAACGGTTGAACCGGTTGGACCAAAGTTGTTCGTTTATGAAATAAGGCCGGACCTATAGCAAGCTGATGCTGTTTTCAAACGAGCCTTGACAAAGCCTATCGCGGTCCAAACGGTTGAACCAGTGGACCAAAGTTGTTCGTTTATGAAATAAGGCCGGACCTATAGTAATCTGATGCTGTTTTCAAACGAGCCATGGCACTGCATATCGCGGTGCAAACGGTTGAACCGGTTGAACCAGAGTTGTACGTTTATGAAATAAGGCCGGGCCTATAGTAATCTGATGCTGTTTTCAAACGAGCCATGGCACTGCATATCGCGGTGCAAACGGTTGAACCGGTTCGACCAGAGTTGTACGTTTAAGATATAACGTCGGACCCGGTAATCTGATGCTGCTTTCAAGCGAGTCTTGACAAAGCCTTGCAAGTCTTGCATAAACATTTTCAGTTCCACCAGGATTTATACTCGAAAATATTACATTTAAAAACAGACAAATCGGTTGTTCCGCATAAACGAACAGGCCCAAGACGTCGCGTGTCGCCGGTATGGTGAGTGACAAGTCCCGAGGATACTCGAACGACAGCCTTCCTATAACGCAATAGGCTTGCAATACAAAGAACACGGGATTCAGTTTAACAGCGGAGCTTGAAAATGTTATAAAAAAAGTCGTCATATGATGCGCTGGTTATAAAAATGCAATTTTTATGAAAACAATAAAAAAAATATTCATATAATAGTCTTACTTGCGTTTTTTTTCAATCAATCCTCCTGGGGACTTTCTCGGAAAAGCAATTTGTTCCAGTGGTGTGATGTTATCAAAATGTCACATCCAATTTTCGTTAGATCTCGATTTCTGCCGACATATCCATGATATTTGAAATGGAGGCCTGTGTATTGACCGTAAAATAGACTCTATGGCACCCGGCAACACCCAAGGTTTCAGAACAAAGTTGATGATATTTGTTTAATTGTATTAGCTTAGACTTCACGCTAGAACGAGTTCACCATCCCAACGAAAATGTGGTTTAATGTTTCGCCATTGCGCTGTGGGACGATGGCAAAAGAATATTGCATGCGGATATTTGATAAGAACGCGATGAATATATTTGATAATATTTTCCATAAAATATAGAAGCACGAATAGAATACCGTTTTATATATCAAGAGGCACGTATTGTTTTCATTTGGAAATACCGAGTGAGGAAAATGATAATATCGAGTGTTTTATAGGTGCATGTGTACTCTAACGGTTCGAATTTCTGTTTAAATAGTCCTATTTCTCCCACAATCACTGTAGATTTCCTCATTCCCGACTCGTTGATAACTTGATAAACCTGCTAGGAACTGGTAAACAATTTTTTAATTACCCACTAGTGGGTAACACTCTGGACATGATTGTGTTGGCCAATCTTTTAATGTGTCGGCATGTAACAATGCTTTGCGACGTCATCTTTCATTATGACGCCATGATTCATATCGTGAAAAATCGAGAAAAAAAAAATCGAGAAAAAAAATCAGAAACAGACAAAATGTATTTCAAGGGGAAACATGTGGTTTTTCAAATAAAATATGAACGTTGTGGAAGAAAAAGTTCCCCAAACTCGTGATGGTTGGTTAGGTTAGGTAAATCTCGTGTCTTTATACAATTGGAAAATTAACTAACTCGAGTTAGATAAAAATGATCACCAACCATCACTCGTTGAGGAGCCGCCTTATTCCAATGAAATCATTCAATACGGCCGACAAATATAGTCTCTGTTACAATATGAAATTCACCTCAGAATGTATCATATTATCTTTTTTGGCTAACTTAAAAGCATCTCGTAGTGAAATTTGAATACCTAAAAAAACTTCTGTTAATTGAATGCAAACTTCTTTGGCAGCTTGCCCAAGAGTGTCCCATTTTATGTACTGTCCTGTTTTGGGTATGCTTACGTTAGAATGTTATTTATCATCCTTTTTAATATGATAAGTACGGAGATGATAAATAAATAATGAGTTATTGTTTTTTATATCGATAAATATAGATTTCAGTGCATATTCGTAATTACTCATTTGGTTACATAGACGCATGTGACATCCTCCTTGACGTGTCCATCTCGTCGAGTTCATGAAAAGTAATCAAACTTCCAAACAATATGGACAAGGAGACATTATATATCATATTAAACAAGGTAAGTGTGAACTTTAACAGAGTAGATTGACGCAACTGTGATAGAAAACCCGGTATACGGAATTGGGCGGTAAACATGATGCAACGAGGTGTATCTACAACAGCCATATATACCAGACTGTAACAGGGAAAATAATAGTGCGCTTTCACCAGGGATCGAACCTGCAACCCCCGGCTTCCCAATCTGCCGCTCTACCAATTGAGCCAGATTGGGGAATTTCCCTCTGGCGCAACCATGATTTTAAATATGTACAATTAAAATCTGCCACACTAGTCCTCTGTTTAAATGTGTTCGCTTACAAACACCACTACAACCCAGACCATAACCCCCCTTCACCACAAGGAGGGCCACGGCCACCATTTATACATGTGTAACAGGAAAGAGAGTAGTGTGCTTCCACAGGGTTCGAACCAGCGACCCACGGCTCCCTAGTCCGCCGCTTTAACAATCGAGCTGAAGAGAAATATCCCTTTAGCACGGAGCTGGAAGGCAACCGTGATCGTATGTAAAATTTAACACACACCACAGAAATATGTCGGATGTAGATAATGAACCAATTACTATGTTACAAAAGCCTTCATATCCGGATGGGGTCCTACTGGTACATGTACATGTACATACTATCATAAAGCTCTCGAGACAATTCATAGCTTAAATATTTCTGACTAAGCCCGTCTCCGCCTCCAACAAATTCCGTATGAGATTTTGTATACTAATCATATAAAGACCAAAATCACAATAATTTACCTTTTTAATTCTTTGTGGTCACAAAATTGAACTAACTATTTTCTTCGGTAATGTTGTAAATAGTAACCAGGAAGTCCTGTCTTTTTGGCAACGCCAGGCCACATCGTGAAATTATCAATAAACAAAGTAGTATTCTATGACAAGAGGCCCATGGGCCTTAACGGTCACCTGATATATTTATACAGAGAGTCGATTTTGTTTTTAACATGAACAAAA
>JAUMHH010220076.1:0-27132 GCA_032359455.1 Chlamys rubida
GGATAATTCGTAGTGACATTTGTTATCATTGGGTACAATTGATGCAGCTTTTGTACCCGTACGACTGCCAAAAACTGTAACGAATTGTTAAATGATTATACCTATAATAAAATAAAGTTTAAACGAATTGATGGAAACTTTTTTTTCCGGCATGGCTATAGTTTTGATAAATCATTTCTGAATAGAAAACCAAACCTTGCGGGATTTTTATGAGAAATAATAAAGATGAAATTAACAAAATATAATCCACAACAGTGTTCTGAGTGTAAAAACAGTCATCGGGGCTAACCGGTATTCGAACCCTGGACTTCATTTTGATATACTCTCGCTCTAACAGACTACGCTACCTGGTCTGTAGAAGTGTCATGGCCTTACTGTGCTACAGTTATATCCAAATGGAAGTTAATAGGAGGTTATCGTATATAAAAAGCTATAGTGCATCGGCTCCTAAAATAAATATCTAAGAGTGCCTAATTCAATGTTTCATTCTTAAAAAATCAATATAATTTTTTGTTCATGAAATATAATTCTGATAAAAAAATCTTGTTTCGAGAAATCAGCTTTTTGGAGGGTAATTGTGATGCATCCAGCATGGCTGGGTTAAAGAGGATGCTTGATGTCGTGTATCAAAACACTGTCTCATTTCTACAGTTGTTTATTGCGAGGCGCTTGCATTAAGCCTTGGCTTGTACATGTGATTGAGGTCAATGGGGACAAAGCGAGAAAGCATTATGGTTGATTTGAGGAAATTGTCTCTCTCCTGTTTTGGTTGAAATCAGATGTTACGATAGCACCGGAAAGAGCGAGCTTTGGTCTCGAATGCAAGGTAGAGGGGGGAGGGGAGCTATCGGATTTAAATCCCATCCAATCTTCGATTAGAAAATGAGTTGAACCTTGAATATATGATATCAATGTTTTGGTTTTGTATTTGATGAATAGATATTCCTAAATTATATAAAAATATAGGTTTATCATGAGTTTTAAACAAGTTGGAAATCAATTAATGAAAGTTAGATATAAATAATAATCAGCGAGCACAAGTTTGAGGTCCGTTTCCTTCCAAACCTGTCATATTTTATCTAGCAAATCTTATCTTTCATTTAGGAATAAAAAAAAATCTGTTTTCGATCGGGCAACCAATCCCCCTTAATAATTACGTCACGATATAACATGAGTCGAAAAACATTAATATTTGACGTCATATTGAGAAAATTGACCAGTGAAATCACGTCCAGGGTGTTCCATGTATCTTTTAGAGAGTAAGCAAATATGTTTACCAACGCCTAGCAGGCCTAGGTATGTCCGTTCAGTCGGGAGTGAGTAATTTGTTCAAGTATGATCCAATTCTTCATATACAAAATGTCCTTATAGTAGTCATATGCGGCCGCATGTGGGTTACGTCAGAGATAGTTGTACAACCAAGTAGCTCGTGCGCACGTGTTATGCACAAAGCACCTGTATTATTGATGACACTTGCTGTCTGGACGCCAAATCCTAGCCCGATATTCCAGATGTGATGGTATCGCAACAGCAGTGTTTACCTAATCACATTTTACAGCTAACGTCCAGCACACAATAAAACAATCAAGCCAAGAAATATAACAAGTGTTTGATTTCCCAAATGTAAACAACCTGTCACTTTCATTTGTCCAGAAGCATTAAATAAACATCACGCCAATCAGAACTGACTGAGTGGCCGTTATTAATTACAGAGCACGATGTTACCGCTCACCCAATAGGCACATAATATCTTCCTGCTCATTGATTGTTATTCCATCACCTAATGGTTGCACAACAACCGGTACTGGGATGTTCTGTTGCAGGAAGTCGAGTCCGACGTCAGTTCGCTTGTGGATTAATTTCATTACAGGTCGAGTAGTGTACGGTTAATAACTTATTAGTGTAAAAGTGATCAACGAGGCATGAAAAATCAGTATGAGTAGGTAGAGTTCACATATCTATATCAATTAGATTTCAAGATCTTGAAAATCTTGAAATCTTGCAAAATCTTGAAAAAATCTCGAAAACCTTGAAATCTTGAAAAATCTTGAAATCCTGAATTCATGTATGTTTATCAACACAAACATAATTACATGATATCAAAGGCGGCAAATGTTAAAGAGAACAACTGGATGTGTTAGCCGTTTTTTGTCAGGTTTCTTACATTTCATTTATTATTATTACAATCATTGTCCGGACATGGCACCGGGATTACGAGTCTACATTTAACTACTTACTCTTAATACTTTATAAATGGTCAAATACCCTACCGAATACAAATACCCTACCGAATACAAATACCACACAGGTCCGTTAAATTGTTTTGACAATTGAAATATAGACTAAAATCGAGGTTCGTAACTTGATCCTGGGGCTTTTCAATAATACGACCTCCTTGTGTATCCTCCTTCTGTTTCACCTTTTCCCCAATATTAACCATTCCCTGTTCATACCACTGCCATATTGCTCATTCCCTATGTAGTTTGAATTAATTACTCTTGAATCTCCAACCCCTGGTGCCTTTAAATTCTTCCAATACCACTCATCCTATTTTTAACCTCCATATAACTAATTCTGTTTTTACTAACCTTCCTTTATAATTATTTCTGTACCCAAACCCTATATAACTCGTTCTCTTTTTCTCACATTCTCATATTTTTATTTCCCGATGTCTTTGCTTACACTCGCCCTGTCGCTTCAATCTCTATACAGTGAATTCCACAATTGTATCCTGTTTAAACCAATCCTCCCCAGGAAACATTTGAAAATGACATAGTATACATATCAAGATAAGAATGTGTAAAATGCATATGTGTGCACTCCCGTAATGAGTTAACTTCCGGTTTGAAATATCCATCAGTGTCATTTTATGACATGATATGTTTTTTATATATCAGCTGACTGACGTGATAGCATTGTATGATGATTCCCCCGACAACATTAGAAACACCTGAGCGAACCTAAATGTCTATTTCTTTTAATTATCTTCAGTAAAATTAGTTACTTCCGGTGTTGCTGTCTGTTTCCAGAACTCAAATTACTCTCTTGTGTTAACTTGCTAAGAAAAATGCATGAAACAAATAGAAACGTATTTAAAAGAGTCAATAACTGTGGGTTTTAACAATTCAAATGTTGCAAGCGAACACATCTGTTCCGCAGGTTTCAACCCATCATTCCTTACACGTATGTAACGCATATAGACTATTGGTACTGTACCAGGTAACCTGTGTGCAATGTTAGAGAAATTACTGATTTTCGTTTCTAACATTGTGAATAACAGAAAAAGAACTATGATGAAAACAATGAATACAAACCTTATCACAAAAGTTGGTATTTTATAATAAAATATATATTAAGTATACACATGTATCATTCAGAGGTTTATTTCTAAATTTCATAATATAACTCGTCTGCATATGCGTCACTATTTACATGCTCAACTGTAAGCATGGAACATACATATGTTAAGTTGAGGATCTAGAGGGTTTTCAGGGCCTTCATAAAAATCCAAATATTTCTCTTTACATTGAATAAATTCGTTTTTTAAACTTTTATCAATTTTTACTTTTACTCCCTCCCCTTGAAACTGAATCATTTAAAAATCCCACAGATTAGATCCATCACTGGTTAATTGGCGAGTGCAGGAAGATATCATGGATTGCAGGAAAACCCTAATACTGTTACTTTTAAGGAAAAAAGAAAGATGCATTTCTCAGATTTTTTTCTATTAAGACTCCTTGCTCGGGAACATTTGGAAATCCCAAGATTTGGATTCGCCTTTGGCAACGGCGCTCAGAGCACTGCATATATACATGACCAAAGCGGTTCCAAAGCTTAAGAAACAACTAGTCTGGCTGTACGATGTTTTTTCCAGTGCAGAGAGATATATCCTAATTTAAGTTTGCCTGATGATTGATCCTTGAATTGGATTTCTACGGGAGAAACTATCTAGTGTGTGGAACGTTATGCTGGTACTACATAACATGGAACCTTTTCCCGTACATGATAGGCACAAAAAAGCAGCAGCGAGGCGGACACTTAATAAAGTATTTGGTATATATTCTCAAAACCCTTTTTGCAAATCTAAACCATAATTTGTTTTTATTGTGCTCAAAACAACTAATCCTCGCGTAACTCTATAAATCATAGGTATACAAGTGTCCTATTAAAAGTGTTCACAAAAATCGATACAGCTTCCAAAAATATCATTGTTTCTGGATTTATATATATAGATACACGTATGTGTGTGATGAAAGCATAGTCTTCGAAGGGTCTAGCATTAGATCATACCTAACCCGTTTCATGCAAATCCTGAACTGAAGAAAATTATTAAACGAAAGTTGTTTCCGTGGAAAAACATTACTGGAGTTCTTAAAGGACAAATTTAAAGTGAGAAGCAGTAATACTTTCCTTGAGAAATTCTGAAGTCAAGGATTTTCTTTAAGAAAGACACTTTCATTAAACTTGGTATAGCTATCCACAGCAACACAGCTAAATGTATGGATTAAACAATCTATATAATATGTTCCACGATTAGAGCATACATGTACCTATGACCGATTTCAGGAACGTTCTTAAACGAATAAAATGCTTTATTTTAACATTAGAAGGTGGACATTTTCTTAACTTCAATAAATGTTTACTAAAATATGAAGTTCACGAAGGTTCGTGAAATGGGGCAAACTGAGCTCAAACATTCTATTGTTCGAAAACGCTTGTTGTACTTTAGTTTCGAATCTCCTTTTTTTATCGTGTGTCTCTCGATACCCATATACTCGTACGTGAGACCGACTCACAGTCACTACGTATTACAATGGTTTGAGTGGAACGCTCACCGCTTTAAATCGTAAAGGTCGCCATGTCTCTTGTACAGCATTACCCAGTCGTTAACTTGGTTTAAATTTACTAACAACAACAGTCAGATGTCGTAGTACATCTGCCTATAAATAGATCAAGTTTCCATATTGGACATCACATGCCAATAATTTTGTTTGGACTGCACCTCATATCGGTCTTTTGCGATTACTTAAATATTTATAGCCCCGGACTTTCCGAATTTTCTTCGATTAGTAGTAAACGAGCAAGTATTATGTAACACGTATAAATTTAGCTAACCTCTTAAACGCGATGTTATCCATCTAAATAGTATAGCCAAGTAGCGAAGTGCTTAACGCATACATGTATGCATTTAAACCCAAGACATAATTGTGTAATTAAAGGATGCTTATGCACGTGAAAATACGTTTCGCTGTTTTTGTTTGTTTATTGTTTTAATATGTTAATGATATTTAATCAGTTCGGCAAATTCAACTTTGAAGTTGCAATTTTCCAAATTAGGC
Source organism: Chlamys rubida (assembly GCA_032359455.1). Lineage (NCBI taxonomy): Eukaryota > Metazoa > Mollusca > Bivalvia > Pectinida > Pectinidae > Chlamys > Chlamys rubida. The sequence continues at coordinate 5,340 of JAUMHH010220076.1, forward strand.
ATTCAAATAATGTTATTCCTCTCTCATGCACTGTTTCCTTAACTTCACCATGCAGTTGAACAGTCTACGTCTTCCAAACATTTCCCGTATTGATTTTGAACATAGTATTAAATACATATGCAATAAAGTTATAAAAATGTACAACACTTTTAACGGAAAAGGCTTTAGTGATGCTGTATTAAAAAGCAACAGTTTAAAAAATAATATAAACAAATGCCAAAAGGGATATATAGTACGCGATGATACATGTACATCTTGATACAAAATACACAGTAATAATTGATGATACTTTGTATATAAATATAAATTGTATACGATGTTTTGAATTGTTTTTAATATTTCATATAATATATGTTTGATAATACGAACGATTAATTCAGTCTACTAAAACTGAACTTTAATGTTTGATAGACGACGGCTATACTTCAATGTCAGCATATTTTGATAACATGGTTAACAATTGATACTATGTATATATTCCTTGCCTGTTAAATACATACATATACCTAGGATGCTGCTCCAGTTAATTTATATCTTCGTTGTTACAGGCAGTAGGAGATAATAATAATGCCGGCAATACGAGCGTCAATTAAATTTCCTCTGTGAAAATCAAAAAGGAACTTCATTAACACCGTTTTATGATTCCGACGCCTACACAAACTTTGATGAGTGTATGATACCTTAATGCTCTTTGATTTGATTTAACATTTTGATAACGTTTATTGCAGAATGTCTGCATTTTGTGATTTTCTTCATCGAGAAGTTTTTAGGAAAAATAGTTCTTTTGAATACATTTATACATAGTGTAGGCGTCAAAATAAAGGACTAGGTGTTCTATCAATGATCTGGCCTAATCAGGTACAATACACATCAAACATTGATCGCCATGGAACTTGTTGTATCGAGCTTTAATCGTACATATTAAAACGGACGCATCTTTTGTGCGTTTTTCAGAGCATTGATAAATAAGCGTACTCACAGTTAGTTATATTCAGAAACTTCAATAAGCGTTATACTAAATTTACGTAATGATTAAAGCTCGAAAGCGCTAAAATAAGATCAACGCTAAAATATTTAACTACACATTTCTTTTATTATTGTAGATAGCTAATATTTCATTTTTATTAAAACTGAAAGAAAAATAGCATGTCCCAGTATTCAAAATGAATACCTAAAGATTACCTACAAAACAAAACCACAAACTTTAAAAAATAAAATAAAAAATAAAATCCAATTTACATTTGATCAAATATTGTCTTCTAGAGCATAATTTATTTGGTATATTGAAATGTTTAAGATGTCAAAATCTACGATATACATATACCTGTGATAGGTGCCCTTATGAAAATTCAGCAATATCACTGTCAATAAACTTGCTTGTAACAGACATAGCATCATGAAATTATAATGGCAAGAAATAGATATTTTAAGATCTTGTTTTATTAATCAAATTTCTCTATATCAGCTTGATAGTTCTGTTATTTTATAATATATAATTATTTGTTTATTTTACCATTTCCCACCTGTCATACGTATCATCAACAGTACATAATATGAACAATTCCCGACGACCTTTGTTCACCTGCTAAATACAGACCAGGGAAGATAGCGTTTAACGTGGAAACTAATGAATCGCAAACCATTACATATGTGTATCCGTCGGTACTCCAGACTCCTCGCGTAAAACGTTTGTCAACAGTTGATGCGCGTGTACTGGTAGAGTTCACGTACACTTCACGCTCTCAACGAGACTTCAACGAGACTATTCTCGTACGTAACAATATTGGATGATCATTTCTCAGGAAATTTCATCGCAAAGTTCTAACTGAAAAAGCCATGTTTGAGCCTAAGATTTATAATAGTATGGAATTGAAAAAAAAAGATCATCTCGAGTTCTCCTTGGACATATTAGATCTCGCGGTATCTGAGGTCTCGAAAGACCTTTTTGGCATGTCATTTTATTCATTGGTTCTGTAAACTCACATCTGTTTTCTTAACCTGATTTATACGTTACAAGTAGAATCCGATGGAACATTACAATACTGGAAACAGCAATGCAGTGCACAGAATCGGATACAAATAATGATGGTGAAGGTATTTGAAATACGGTGTGGCGAGTCGAACATGGTACACAGTTTGTAAGGTTAAAAACGGTTTGTTTAGCAAAATGCCAAATAAATGTCATGCCATTTAACCAAATGGCTTAGAAACAGCCTGTCACTATGTCCATAAAGCGTAGTAAATTGGTGTGCTGTACAGGGTGAGTATGAAAGATTCTAGGAAAGTATTGCAAGAGAGCAAATGCATAGTATGATCATTGGGTGAGTGGGCATTATCCTTGGCGATCAAGTCCAGACAAATCACAGTTAGTTATGAACACCTTCAGTTTGAACAATGACTGTTAAGGTCTCATAACGACCTTGTTGAGAATCACTTGGACTTTTTGAATCGTATTACTACTTTTAAAAAGGTGTTTGTTGGTCGGTATGTTTCTGTCATAAGCAAACAATATTGATATTTCTTTGTTATATATCCAATTGTTTTAATACTGACAGCAAATATCGATCTTAATTTAAGTTAAACTTAATTGGAAATTTGGGCTAATGTTTCTTAGTTGAATTATCTTTGTTGATATATTTATATATTGTATATAAGTAACATTTATGTATTGATACCGTTTATTCTGATTGATGAATATTCATAAAGCCCATGTGTTTATCTAGCCACTCCCAAAAGTCAGCCATGTGGCGCCATCTGTAAACTAAGCCTCGCTTTAAAGTCTTTTTAAGTGACGTTATTTTCTGATGCCCTGGGAAGGCGCTGACGTCAAATAGTCTGTCCAGCCCCTTTTTCCAGGAACCTCGAAGGCCATTTGCCAGGGATGTGTCGATCTCGTGCGTTGTGACGAAGGAGGTTCGAGATTACAGCCCCCTAACCTATCAGTACGTCAGAGACCTGTTGCGTGCTAGGCAAATTGTGTTCTGGATTATGGTTATTTGATGGTTGTCAATAATAAGCTGGCTCTTGAATTAATGAATATCCTTCCTCAAAGTTATAGAAATAGTTCACTTGAGAATAAGCGATATTTGTTATTGCCGCCGACCGGCCCCACCACTGACGAACAAATTGGTGAAACATGATACTAATTTCGAGAGTATTATAAAACTTGCTCACACCTAACCTAACCATAAGAGCGCTTATTTATTCTTTTAACATCAGTGTTCACACGTAGGCGCGGAGTCGGCCCACGAAAAACCCATTTGGGTCCGACTTTGGGGCCCGGGGAATGGAAAATTGATGAAGAGTCTCCGGGAAATAGCATGCTAGCCGCTGTCTTTGACAGCGTAGTGGATGGGAATGAGGTGTTAGTAGCATGCATTTAAGATGAAATAAAGACTTAGTCGCGCCATTACTGGCACTTGTATTATTTAAGAACAAATAAACTAGCAAGAGCAAAAATTGTGGGAACGATTTTGTTTTCGAAGATTTGCATGTAATTCATGTTTGTCAGATTTCAAGTTAATGAAGCAAGTGGGGAAACGAGTGTAAAGAACTATAGTAGCATTGTTTCTTTTTAGACAAAATGTTTTCAATAAAGCTAATTTTCAAGATTCTGTTCACGATGTTTTTCTTTAAGGCATTTCTCGAACTGTTAATTGTATGTTAAAAAGGTAAAGCTACAAATATTAATATGAAAAAGAAATATCGAAACCTCAAATTCTGTTCATATTTTTGAATTTGAAACAGAAAATCACGAAATAATAGCACTAAGGTAATCTTCAGATAATACTAAAGAACTATATATGCATTGTATTAGAATTGCTTGATGACTAGAGCGGTTTCTCTCTGTGCGATCCGGTGGGTGTCTAACGGACCTCACATTTATTGTATTGGCCCAGTACAGAGTGGAAAAAACTTAGGAGAGCATGCATATAAACACGACTAGAAGAATTGCAAACAAGCAAAGAATTGAAGATTGGTTTGTTAAAGAAATCATTCAGGGATAAAAGCAAGACACAATATATTTAGACTTTTCATAGCGCACCAAATGCTATTTATATTGACAAAAAAACTCTGAATCAAATTCAGCGTGCTGTCTTGAACAGTGCTCAGACTACAAGCAGACGGATGTGACGGCGACTTGGGAAGGACAGAGAGATAAAGCCACATTTTTATTGCCGATGTTATTTATCATAGTTTGCTGGTGTTATCCTCATTTATCAGAAAGGGCCTTCTGGTAATTGGTGCTAATGTAAAGGTTTTACGCAGGAATCAGAGATTTCTTGGAAAAGTAACCCGCTAACCAGTATCGAACGACGGTATTCCAAGACATTGTGTGGCGAATCTGGGGAGCGTTTAGCCAAGCTCTCGCTTACTTTACTCATGGTACTCCAAGATCAATGAAAGGCGAATTTGATCAAAATCAACTGATAAATTGATCCAACGCCTCAACAGAGATTCACTCTGATTTAATTCAAAGAACTCTTTTATCAAATTATTGTTCCCTCGCGACTTAAGGTACATCTGTTATATAGAACTGCCGAGTGTAGATAAAACAGGCCACTACAAATAACGTTAGTGTAGACTTGTTAGGGACAAAATTTGCAGGTGTGGCTTATTGAAAGTGAAGCTTACTGAGGGCCGAGGCGTGATCTTCACACATGTACATTGTAGTTTAGGACATGACCTTATTGAAGAGAGTAAGTCAAGATGCATACACTAAATATTTAGTTAGACTATACATTTAGTGTACGGCTTAACCTTAATAAGGACAAAAGTCAGGACGCGTACACTGTATATTTAGTGTATTGTTACACCTTGATAGCGACAGTTAGTCAGGACGTGTACACTATGTATTTAGTGTATGGTTAAACTTTAATAGGGACAGTTAGTCAGGACGCGTTCACTATATATTTAGTGTATTGTTAAACCTTGATAGCGATAGTTAGTCAGGACGCGTACACTATATAGTTAGTGTATGGATACACTTTTATAGGGATAGTTAGTCAGGACGCGTTCACTGTATATTTAGTGTATGGTTAAACCTCAATAATGACAGTTAGTTAGGACGCGTGCACTCTATATTTAGTGTATGTCTGAACCTTAGTAATGACAGTTAGTTAGGACGCGTGCACTCTATATTCAGTGTATGTCGGAACGTTGGTAATGACAGTTAGTTAGGACGCGTGCACTCTATATTTAGTGTATGTCTGAACCTTAGTAATGACAGATAGTTAGGACGCGTGCACTCTATATTTAGTGTATGGCTCAACATTGATAGGGACAGTTAGTCAGGCTGCGTACAGTACACATTTAGTGTAGGGCATGACCTTATTAAAGAGGATAATTTAGGACGCGTACACTACGTGTTTTGTGAAGGGCCTGACCTTATGGAAGACAGTAGGTCAGCACGCGTACTCTATATATTTAGTGCATGAATAAATGTTATTAGGAACAGTAAATCATGAAACATACACAAAATGTTTAGTGTAAGACAGAACATTACTTGGGAGACTAAGTTAGCACGCGTACACTATATATTTAGTGTAGGGCACAACCTTATTAGGGATAATAAGTTAGCTCGCGCTGACAACACGTGTAGAGTATAGGACATAACCTTATTTGACACAGTAGCTTAAAACGTATATATATACATTTAGTGTATGGCTAAATCGTATTAGTGAGAGTTTGTTAGGACTTGTTTAATGTATGACACAATCTTATTATAGAAGTTTAGTCAGCTAACGTGGACTGTAACGTTAGAGTAGGACATCACCTTATTTGACACAGTAGGTTAAAACGTATATTATTTTAGTGTAGGCCATAACCTTATTGGGAATAAGTCAACATGCGTACGAATGACATGACCCTATCAAGGATAGTACACTCAAGCATATAAGGGTTTGTTTTCCATGCTGATGAATAAGATATTTAAGGATCAATGGAAAACCAGTGAATTTCTATATATGATATTTAAATCACAGAAACGTCGTTGCGAGGCACTGGTGATAAAGGACTTTCGACCTACCATGACATACAGAATATAGTAGATAAAACTACACCAGAGAATTATATAAATAAATTTCGCCCGTGTCTTGTTAAGTTATAAAAGATTACGCAACAACCTACATGAACGTCTCAAGCATGCCTGATTCAAAAACAATCCCGAGTTATTTTATTTTCAGTGAATATTGTGCTGGTATAAACACAGACAGTAGTAGTCAGTGTTACACATTACAAAAGAGGTGCGACCATTATCAAGAAGAACGGTTTAACTACATACAGTACCTAACAGAGGCTTTTTTGGTAAATGTAACTTTAATTTGGAGGAAGAAATTACCTTAACTGTTTAAATGGAATCGGTTTTTGAACTCAAAGGAATATACATCGATGTTACTGCAGCAGGGTATTTTTTTGCGTGTGAACATTTTCGCGTTTTGTCTCTTTTATTTACTATTTACGATAAGAAAAGGTTCGCGTTTCCTCATTTCAAACAATACGCGCTAGAAATCCTGTGATGTATTGTATGTATAACCCAATTTGTCGTATCCGTTCATGTTCGCAATGATTTAATGAAAACGATCTTATGATATAATTCCAAACGCGAAAATGTGTATTTAGCCCTTTCGAGGAAATCAATTTTGGGGTTCGTGTTTGTAATACAATCGTTTAACTCCAACATCAATTGTCTTCGAGGACCGGATTACTTTTAACATTAATATTGAAACCTCATTTTGCAATGTTATACCAAATTAGATACATGTAACACTTAATTATAAGGTTACGCGTTAAACTATTAGTGATACAAAGGGCTATAAACCATTCGAAAAACAAATTATGACGCGATACATTATACTTCTTGTAAATCTCGATGTCTGTTATTTTAAAGTTATTTTAAAAGTGTGATTTACATTTTAGAGGACATTTATCAATTATAATGCACCATACTTAAACATTATATACTGTATTGCGAAACGATGTGTTCGCGAGACATCAAATGTCTAGTTTATATTGGAATTACATCAGGGCGTACACTGCGAAAGACAGCGTTTTCTCTTTTAGTACAACATATAGTCGACTTTTTCCTGATGCCTGATATATATGTCATCGTTGCATTTCCTATCGAGGGAACGTACTACCATGTAATTGAAGTGCAGCGCGATATATTGTGTGTGTCCTAGCGACGGGCCCTCAGTCATGTCCTTAGCAATGATTTACGACAAGGTAACGCCGTCTTTATATAAAAAAAATTCTTCGTTAGCGGCTCGACATTTACACAAGGACTACGTCATGACACAACTTCCGGTATGTACTGTCCGTCCGGAAATTGAATGCGACTGTCAGCCGTTTTTGTTTTATTATACACACAGGCTGTTACATGTATGCATTAGATTACAACATCACACAAGTTTTTAAAACATTATATTTGTAATACCGTTCATTGTGACGTCACAAGGGACAATACGATGACGTCACAATTTTTACGACAATGGCAAAATAGGTACTTTTTTCCTTTGATTTTTCATGTCTATATAGCCATAAAATAGGCACTCTGTTGTTAAGTATGTATGATAAAAAGATACTAAAATTCTTTCCCATTACATCTGATTTTTTAAGATCTCGCTAAACCTCGTTTTGTTCACATGAAATCTAGAGGGAAATTGTTTTTGATTCAGCACGTATATGTATATATGACTTAATGTTGATGTGTACAGGGCATGATTTTATCATGAACAGGAAAAAGATAAAAAATTTCTTCAAACTGTTTTTCTTAGCACTTAGTGGCTTTTGAATGGGAACAAAATATCTATTTCTTAAGTCTTTCTTGAAGTGATTTATTATCCAATCACATGTTTTACGATTAGTCTTAAATGTGTGTAAGCATGTAGATACAAACAGATACATCTTGTATATTCCCTATCAAAACATGTCTGAAAAAAATGTCAGTTCCGTGTCTATATATTTCTTCCCAATATTTCAAGCCATTCTAGCATATTTCTTAGAAGTAAAGCCCCAATCCGAGAGTTTTCCATTTCAAGTTTAAATTACCGGAAATTCAATTGTTATGACCGGGATGTGTGTATTATGGCACTACTAGATCTGTTTCTATTAGAAAACAAATCAGCGCTTGTTAGGAACCAGCATGACAACTCGAAGGGCCCTACCACCTTGATACAAGCGACACTTGTCTGAAATAGATTATTGTGAGATGAGGGCTAATCCTAGGAGCAGACAAAGATACCCAGAATCAATGACCAGAATTCTGCCAGATGGTGAAACGCTCACAGATTTTGTTGGTTATAATGGAATTCCCTTGAAAGCCAAATATTATTTCGAAACATGGTTTTATTTTCTCAATCAATTTTTCGCAAACAACCGTTCTTTGTTCTCACAACAGTTCGGCAGATTCTGCTGTGTGTAAAGTGTATTGATGCCGGTATGGGTATATATTGCTATAACAAAGATCGATATCGTATTGATATAACCGGTACTTTTAACAGCGCCAATATTGGAGAACATTATCTCAAACGAAGGGCCTTCTTAGAAGAAATTCCCGATCAAAGGGTTACACTTTAAGAAACGGTTTATTCTCATCGCCATATAATGCAGCCGTCAATATTAGATTTATTTTATGCTAAATTTCTTTTTGTCCGTAGTAAAAAAAGTCCATGTAATTAAATAAACAACAAGTTGATTGCATGTTTACCTGAAGTTTTGGATTCTGTATTTTGACGTGGGCGTTTCATGTCTTAAAGATCAATCGAATACGTTGAAGCAGTGATATACGAATAAATCATTTGTTTTTTTCCCCAAAGATTTTATAGTTATTGCCAACCAGGAATGTTCTGTTTTGTCATATAAACGTTTAAAAAATACATAGTCTACCATGCCACAAGCATTGATAAGTACGCATGTTCAAAGTTACTTGTTCAATGAAAATGTAACCATGACATGCAGGTACATGTACTTGTAAATATGTTATCTCTATTTCAAATTAGCTTCTTTCCCTCATTACGAATATTTCTTTTAGAATTTGATTTTGTACTCATAATAATGGGATAAATGGTTTCCTTTCCGAAAATTGGTTGAATTCCTTTTTGGTTAGTATACACAATTGGCAATTGTACAATGTATGAGGAAAGCATACATTTTGTCGTGATACGCATTGTATTACGCTGTAATAATTCATCATAAAGATTTCTATCGTATCTTTGGTGCATTTCAGCGGTGTTATGTTTCATCCTAGTTTGGAAGCAAGATATCAGTTTGTTTTGCATAAAGTAATAAAAAATCGGAAATCCAATATATTTCTAATTTGATAATCATAGAAATCGAATTTCTGGGAGCACAAGGGTTGTATCCGGATATGGTCGCCTCCGTCTCCGTCCGTCTATTTCGTTCTTTACAATCTCCAAAATGGAAAACACCGTTCTTCATATCAATAAATCAAAATGCAACAGGGAGTCAATTAATTTTATTCGAGAAAAGATCAGCGAGGTTATAGATGAATTACTGGTTTTAATTCAATTTTCTCCCCTTTCTTTGACAATAGTGACGTCTTCATTTATAGCTGTGAGTCACAAGGGATATAAAATACTACCATACTCTCGTATCCTTTAATAAACTCTGTACTTCATCACAATATCCGACAAAATATGCCCCGAAGATTTTACTCAGTGATAACGATATCAGCAGGCGCAACAATTTACTGTCAGTCCTCAGCCAGCGTGGGTCGAGAGCTTCATAACACTCGTTATTTCACATAATATAATATAACTTCATCAACGTATCAAAATATCTGATTTTTAACAAACACATTTGTTTTTGCTATTTCGAATGGTTATTATTTTATTGTGATTAATTATGATGATTATGATTGTTTAAGTATTTTGCCTTGAACAACCTCAAATTTTCATCAAAGTACGGTAACACATGTAATCATAAGAAAATTACGTCATGTACTTTTAGTATATAGTATACTGTAAAAGAGTAAATTTTCGCGAGTTGAAATGTTCGTGTTGTGATGCTTTAAACTTACCGGAGTGTGGAAATATTAGCGTTGACAATGGTTTCAAAATTGTATATATTTTCTAAAATGCGAACATATCCACATCGCGAAAATTTCAACGTGTGTACACAGTATTGCAATATGTTGTATGAATATTAATGAAAAAAAAACTAACAAAAAATTGCCAAAAACAAAAAACAAAAAACAAATAGCGAGTTCATAGAAATGATGAAGTTATAAAAATGTCGTTTGAAACCAAATATCAGCTCAGACGGACATATTTATTTCCATCCACCTAGTGATTAACACGATATTGAGTGTTTTGATTAGAGAATCCGACAGGGTTGGATTAAAGCTAGACACACATTGCCGTGAAACCTGACAATGTTCCGTCGGTAAAGTCTGTTTCCGCAACCCACTGCCTCTGTTTGTTGTTAGGTCGGCGTTCTGTGCCTTTCCCAATATTTACTTTTCTTACCGAAAAGAATAACTGTTTACCATCTTCTCCACGACCAGCCAGTGTATTGACAGTAGTCCAAATAACTGGTGGAGCCGGGGCAGTGAACTAACAGTCCAGATGTTTGTTTAAGAATCAGATGTTTATATTCCCGAACAAATCCAGGTTTAACCAAGAAAAAAATCTCTCCAATACCACATACTTTCGACGATAGGCGTAATACAGAAATGTGTTTCTAATTTAAACCCTTTTTATTGAAATTGACGTGGGTGTTCATTTCATCTGAAATGGTTAATTTAAGAAATGAACTGTTCAAGAGTTTTCTCATTTATTTTATTTACTCGATGCAGAAGGAAACGAATCCCATAAAAATCTGCCACAGAAAAATAAAAATACATTCACTATTTCTTTTATTAGGATATTTCCCTTTTCCAAATTGATTAATGTTACAAAACATTTCTTATTTTTTATAAAAAAAGATAGTTAAAGAATACGGATATAGTTTGAATGAGTAGTTAGAAACCTACCGCTTCGTTTTTATTTTATTTACATCCACAATGTATTAGATGAAATCAACATAACGGGGATTATGTTCTCCCTCACTTGACAAAACGATTTACAGCGAACCCTATGAATGGTATTTTCACGGTTTAAACAAAGCCCTCCTGCTAAGCTTGGCGTATTATCGATGTATTTCTTTAATATAATGCTAATGCAGGCTTGAAAATAATTCATTCTTGTTTCGATTTCCTAATGTGAACAAAAGTGAAATATCGAATATTTATTTGCATCGATAGAAAAGAATAAAAAAATAGCCCATTCTATGTGTCGCGTAGATTTCCCACTATAGCGATTTTGTGGGTCCTTTCTAGTCGTATTGATATAGCATAAAGTTACTTCCATGGGCAATTAATCTGCTTGTCTCGCTTTCTAGTGTAAAGTATGGGTTTGTGTTTCATTGTGACAATTTGACACTCCGAATCGAACGTAGACCAAAAATGCAAATTTAGATGATGACGGATCCTTCACAAGGCTGTTATTATCTGGGTTTTTTCTCTCGACGGTCCGATGTGTTTCCTTCTCTGGGTTTATCATTGGCGGTAATGATTAGGTATAAGCAGGTTGTAAACGGTTCGGAAATAAAACACATAATGACTAACCCTAACCTAGTCATTAGCTGCTCTTATAAACAGCATGTATGTATGTGAATATCGATGAAATGATTCTTAAGATGCGTCGTACAATTTGTCGCAGGCTTCTTACATTGATTTTCGCTCTTACATAACCGATGATATGTTATACCCGAATGCACTAAAGTATAGTTCACCTTGAAACTTATCTTCCAAGAACACATTGGGCTCTCTACGCTTACATTTGTACAATTAACATTAGAGAGATAGATCCTAGTACACGTATATACTTGAACCGCCAGATACATGGTCAATATAAGGTGATTTTTATTTCCCTGGATTCTATAGCATGGAAAGAGTTTCATTGATGGGGTCAAATTGTTGTTACATGTAGATGGGGTCACCGTGACTTGTAAGGTATTGCCCGCAATACTGACCAAGTTCACTGTCCCAAACGGAATTTACAGACTTAAGTTTGTTATAACTGTTGTCGGTTTCTGCAATTATTGCTTTTTCTACTAAGTTATTTTTAAATCTAATAGATAAATAGATTTTGAACATCCAGAGAATTGCGACATTTCTTTATCTAACAAGCTATTAATGCAGTATCTAGATTTATCTTCTTGCGCAGGATGATGTTGTGATAGACAATGTAAATAACTGTAAATGTATCACATGTATTTAGATTTTAATGTTGAACGGGGAAATGAAAGGGAAATATGTACTACATATCATCATGATGTGGTTTGTATAAATTCACGTGTTTTGTCATTTTGTTTATTGATTACACAAAGGCAAACTAAAAACAAAATCGCTACAAATGAAATGATACTAATATATACAAACATTGACACAGCGTGAACGTTTCGCACGCCCGATACAGGTCTCATCGGCATCTTGATGTAGTAAAAAAATGTTATTCATAATTAAACTAAACAATACCTAATTTTTATGCATAAATAGGAGGTACCTGTAAAAACATGCCGGTAACATGTATTATATTATTAGTTAGGAGGTAAATGATTTGGGTAGTTGTTGTAAAATCGTTTTTCCCTGATGTCTCCCCCTCCTATCCCCCTCCCTATCTAATGGTTTCATGATCGATGCATTCCTCGTTTTGCTGAAGGTAATTCATTAAGTCGAGTTTGAATGTCTGACAGTTCTTCAGGTAAACTTGATTAATATACCTGGATTACAGGTAATTATAATTGATTGATCGCTAATGAGCGAGTACTTGAGATAAGATGCCGTCTCGAAAACCATTGCGTACAGATGTTTCAGCCTCATCCCCATATGCGAAACATGCCTGGCATGCACAGTCTAATACAAATCTTTATAAATATGATTTACTTTAAACGGGATACTGTAAATTTTTTATTTTCCGCGGGACTTTTATTTTCACTTTCAACAAGTGAGTTGTAAATATATTACAACCCTGTAAATGGTATTATACTGCAGTTCTTTCGCAAATTGCTCCATTATAAGTAGATGAAATAATTAATTGAGATCTTGAGTTAACAAGGGGGTAACAAAGTCACCACATCACACATAGGGGAAGTCAATATCTACACAGGAACTGGGTCTGATGAAGGTGATTGAGTATACATCGTAATAGTCATCAGAACGTCACGCATAAACATACAGTAATACTAGTTATGCAGTATGAACATGTCAACAAGCCACAATATGCTGCCAGTAAAGACTACATGTGAAGACATGACATTGTAATTCAATTATAAAAGCTATGACACTTGTTGGCTATATATGACGTCTCCAAATATCAATGCACATTAGTGACACCCGAAATATATTTCATGAAGTTTTTTAACAATATGTTTACAAAAGAGCAATGCAAAGCAACAACATATTACAACATACTTCAGAGGTTGTCAGAGATATTTTTTTCTTGGAATCATTCAAAATCATTAACAGTTTTGCGGTAAGGATTCGTATTAGTAAAATGATTTCGGTTTCCATAGAAACGTTGTTAAGGGACCCGCTGAGATAAAGAAAAGTTTCATCAAATTGAGAACATTTTGTGTCGCTCCTGTGGTGACACATGCCCACGCTTGTCTACGATAAGCACGTGCCTTTCCCTGAGCCGGGGTGAAAAGCAGCTACATAGCGACTTTTACAACTGCCTCTGATGATGCCGTTAATGGGGATATGCTAATTTTATCAGCTTTACGCAAAAATGTGTCGCTAGGGAGAAATTCTAAAAGTTTTTGAAAAGTGTTCGGCGCTGGCAGTAAAATTTCTTGAAATTAAAATGTTACCACATACTGTGGTTTGACAAGGAAGTAATTTTCTGTAACGCTTCTAACATGCGATGCTCTGAGATGCACAGGAGACCGGATTTCACATGAGCATGAGTTTCTCTAAAGCAGTCCAAATTGAAAACTATTGACACATGCTTGTGTTACAGTACATCAATTTACAAGAGCATTTCGAAATTTGCAGCCAGCGTGTTAAACATAGCAAGTCTCATTTAAATTTCTATCTGCCTGATATCTTCCCTTTTGGTGATAAAGTGACGCAGTGGATAGCGCATTCGCCGTTCACCAAGACGCGTACGCCGCGGGTTCAATTCCCCGATCGGACGTGAAATAGTTACTTGGTCACCTGCCCGACCAATTTGGTTTTTCTTTGGGTACTCCGGTTTTTTCCCATATTAAACTTTAAGACCCCACGTGTGTTTCTATCCTTACCAACAAGTGTGATTAATACATGTATATAAGGTGGAACATATTGTAATCTAGCGTTTATGTATATCTTTCCTTGCGTATTATATTGTTTAAGTTTTGGAGGTTGATATTTTATCATTATTCTTTTTCATAAAATATCTTGACTTCTCATATATCATTTGATAAAATATTCCAGAAGTATACATAGTTTCGATTTCTACTTTTAATTCAACGTTCAGCATACTTTGGCCCTCTTGAGAATTTCTCGAGTGGATAGCGCTCTAGCTTTGCACAAAGACCACGTGAGTTTTCTTCAGGTACTCCTGCTACCCCCCACATTAAGACCTCATGTTACCTCCCACATTAAGACCTCCTGCTACCTCCCACATTAAGACCTCCTGCTACCTCCCACATTAAGACCTCCTGCTACCTCCCACATTAAGACTTCCTGCTATCTCCCACATTAAGATCTCCTGCTACCTCCCACATTAAGACCTCCTGCTACCCCCACATTAAGACCTCCTGCTACGCCCCACATTAAGACCTTCTGCTACCCCCCACATTAAGACCTCCTGCTACCCCCACATTAAGACCTCCTGCTACCTCTCACATTAAGACCTCCTGCACGCCTACTCCGGGCCAACAAGAGGGATTGATACATGCTATTTTTACTTGTTTATAATTGATGTAAAATAAGAAAAAAAAATATTTACTGTATCTAGACAGTTTGATGGTTAACTGAAACTGAGTTTCATCGAGTAGAGTATATCATAATGAAATCAAACGAATCACTTTATACCTTTAAACTTGTATTTCCAAAATTATCGGATGAAAAGCTATTTTTTACATGTATTGTTTTGATAGATATAGGTTTTGAAGAGCAGATAATGGTTTACTGTAGCAATACCAAAACTATGGGAAGAAATCTCAATTCTGTTTCTTTGCGATCTTCGGATATTGAACTTAAAGATCGAAGTAGCCTCTTTTAAGATACACATTTTAACAGTTCAAAATGAAGGGTTCGAATAAACACTAAGCTGTAATGTTAACAAGATCTTCGAAGATTTCCCCTTGCCTCAGCAGCTGTTCTTTTGTATTAATTTTGTGTCAATATTTGCCAACAAGACTTACAAATAGATTATCCGGTGTGTGAAAAGTATACACACAACTTATGCAAGCCGTGAGCATGTCTTGAAGAGGAGAAGACAAACACTGACCCCCTTAACCTGCATTTTACCACCGGTCGATAACCATCAACCGACCGCCGTTCGGTTAATCACGTTCCGCTCCGGGATATAGTGCTTCACGCCTCCCTTTGACTATAGAAAATATGGCTGGTCTCAAATACTTCAGACGAAATTAGTTTGTGTATCGATAAAGAACACTGTAAGCAATTTGCTCTTTGAACCAGCCCCCATCAGCACTGTTCCAAGGTGTTAAAGCTCGGGTCCTATAGATTTTCGTCTGTCCGACAAACAAACGCAGGGTAGACCCAGACGCACGTGTTATAATTCGCATCACGGTCTTTCCCGCCTTTTTATTGTCATCACCTCCGACGTCAGCGATGTCCTTGTTGTTATGATGTAATATTCCTGTTGTCGGGAATATGTGTCTATTGTCTATTTTAGGTGAATTGTTCTGATATTTGTTAATACGACTTGTGTTTGTTTTAACACACACTTTCTTTTTGTTTTGTTTTAGTTAACGTTACCATGTTGTCTATAATTGTTGTTCCTACTACCTTCTGGAGAAATATCTGTTTAAATTGCAATTTTCACTTAAATTACAATTATTGTAAAAGTCGACCACCAATTTTGACTAAGATTTTTTATGAGAAAATATCATTTGTATCATTGATTCTATTGTATTTTTAAAAAAGTCATAACAGTTAAATATCAATGTTTAGTTCAATTGACAGCTTTGACGTGTTTGTTTTGAGCTGTACTTACATCATAGTTGTTAGATATGAATATTTGATTCGTTTGACAGTTTTGACGTGTCTTTTTTAGCTGTACTTACACTGTATTTTACATCAATACATAAATTTATTATAAAATTATGAAAAATCAATTTCAAATTTTATGGTCGTCATCAGGATCACATTAGTGAATAGTCATTTTTCTTGTGTGATATGAGTGTCTGTTCTTTTTAATTGGTTCATACATGTAAGTGTGCCTTGTCTTTCCCTATGTCCCAACCCTATCTCTCGCTTTGAGGGTATGACAAAGCTTTTATTGACCCAGATTTACATGGGGTCTTCTCTTCCGGAACACCTGGTCTATTTTTCTTGTACTTCTTCAATTATATCCGCGTGAATCTTTCCCTTTCTCATATTTTGCACTAGTTTTATCGATTTTAAGGCACGGTTTCGTTGTCACTTCGGTATTCTTGTTTTTATTTCTGTTGTAACGCATAAAATTCCAGACGATCACATCAAGTTCCACCAAGAATTAAGACAATGACAGCAGGTCTTACAAAGATAGACAATGCGCTCCACTCGCCATCTTTGTCGCCTGCCGTATTAGAACACCAGCAGCAAGTTCATTTCCACGATCGTGTCTGCCTTGAGCTGCGAGATACGTCATGGAGATCATTCGATGGATTATCAGAAAAGAGCATGTCAGCCAGAGCAGGTGCCCGTTACCGATAGGACCCTGTGTCGTTACAGATGGCTATTTGTATTGCTTCGGACCAGACAGGCCGGGCAGACGTAGACAATTCATGTAACAGACTCGTGTGATGAGCACATTGTACGTCACACATTTTACATCTAGACACCTAAGACCAAACCTTTAGGAATGAGCTCATCGCTGTAGAATGTCCTTGGGTTCAATATGGATGTCCACATAGCACCACATGTCTCGTAAGATCACATTTATCTTGTGAAAACCCGTTATCAGATGTTTGCCTACGTTATAATTATTTATAGAAAATTGAAACGACCATTAAAGACCACCTGCCCACAAATACACATGACGTACTATAATTACACGTGCTAACTATCTATACAAATATTTTTATTTTCATATAACGTATTTTATATGGCCGTTTGAAGGAGAGATTCAATAATCTTTAATATAACAAAGATACGATGACAATTGACAACAGAAATACACCGACGTAGGTGACCCGAACCAATTTTCGATCAAAACAGAAACCTGTCAGGGTTACGTCAGGGTAGAATCCCCCGACACACGACTTTCCTGAACTCTTGTTTCCGGTATCCGTTACTTGTACAATACCATGGTGTCAATGAACATGTCCCTGACGGCGTACGCAAGTCTAGGTCTCTCAGACGCTTATAAACGGGAGGAATCTATCTCAATTTATGACCACTTCGGCCTCCCAATACATGTAAACCCACCGCTTGTTTGTCGCCGTTATGCAGCTATAGCAAGCAACCCGAGCCTAATATGTATTGAGTCGAGCATTAATCACAAGTAAACCATTTCCTTGAGAAATAGATACCTGGGAAAATCCATCTGCGTTGAGAAACGCCGGTAGTAAATTGTGTACTAGGATATGAAATTGTATACATCGTACAAGCGTATTGGTGAGTTATGGGTTACTTGCTTACAAGAAAAAGAATTTCAGACGTAAATAATTTATCGCAATATTGTCGTATATCATATCTATTTAGATACACATGTCACGTGACTGTGGGCCAACAGACTGACAGTAGACATTCGTCAAAACCGGAAATAGGCTAAACTACACATTGCAAAATTGGTTGAGATCCGCTTTGGCTGTATGTCAGATTTTACCAGGAAGAAGACCTATTTGAGTTCCAGACAGTGCTGGATGAGATTTCCTTCTATGTCGTTTTGATAAATCCAGTTAAAATGATGAATGCCATAAGTTTCTAGATGTAGTTTCCTTTGAATTAGCTACGATTTGACAGCTATAATATATTCTATCAAATTTGACCTCCCCTGTACACAGTTATTTGATAGCGCCGAACGAACGTTCCCGACAGGAATTGGTTTCATCGCCATGCAGTATAAGCTAAGGACGAAAGGTTTACATCAGATATCGGTTCTAGATCCTACAAGGCATATAGTAAAGGCTTTCATTAAACTCACTGTACGTTTGGTGTTTAGGGGACTTACACTGCATTTAGAAACATTAATTTGTCGTAAACGGATACCAAAACGATTCTGTCTGCCTGCAGCCTTAATGAATGTGAAAGGAACGTTATCTTAAGATTTCCTCTCCCTTTGAAATAGTGGTAAGTCCTTGATGTAGACCTCCAAGGAATTATCAATATACATTATTTTTTGATAGTTTGGAATCCTCAATATTTGGCCCTTAGGAAATTATTGTATTTTATTCAACGCAGTTTTCCTGTCGATGAGTCATCGAGTACTTGTTGCACGGATAAATCTTTGTGGTTTATATATATACTTTTTAAGAGAAGCGGTTTAGTCATGATTAACAAATCCATTGTGTTCCAGCCCCAATACCTTTTTTTCGATAACAATGAGTTATTTCACAAGTTGATATCAATTATAGTTAGGGGAACAACAGTTATACGTGTTTATACCGTGATTTCATTAACTGTAACTTTATAAAACGAATCAGCTTCCTATGACTGTATTACGTCATCAGACGACTGTTTTACGTCATCAGACGACTGTATTACGTCATCAGACGACTGCATTACGTCACCAGATGACTGTATTACTCATCAGATGACGACTGTATTACGTCATCAGACGACTGTATTACTCATCAGACGACTGTATTACGTCATCAGACGACTGTATTACGTCATCAGACGACTGCATTACGTCACCAGATGACTGTATTACTCATCAGAAGACGACTGTATTACGTCATCAGACGACTGTATTACGTCATCAGACGACAGTATTACGTCACTGGACGACTGTATTCCATGATCAGACGGCTGAGTCTGCTCTTAGACTATCAGTCATAAAGATTTGCTGTTAACTTGTGATAGCTACGTGACTTAATTATTAACGTTATAAGGTTTGTTGGCATTTTCGAATGATGTTGTATTTCTTCATTTGTATGGGATTGCTGTAGAAATTGAGTGTTAAAATGGACGAAATAGCCACCTAGAGCTGCAGCCATTGTCGTTGTTTGGCTATTTGCACCATCTTAATTCATAATTAGGTGTATCGTTACTTCGTAGTTCTAGAGATTCTTCCACTAAAACATCTTATGATCATGACATTACGTTAATATTACCTGATATTTCTCATATTACTACATGTGTTTATGGATAACATCTTGTACCATTGACACTATTCATTATGTCAGTTGGACTCAATATGTATGCATTTATTACATAACATCGTCCTTATATTTGGTATGGCAGAAATTATCGAAATTTTAACTGTGAACAATAGCGGTATTTGGCCATTACCTGTAAAATATATAATGTAATTCAACGGAAAACCATTAAATATCTTCTATTAATAGTTTCAATAAACAGGTAATGAACGTACCATTTGTGTTTGAACATTTTTTCATTGAGACACCCATGCTGTCAATCATTTTTCTTCTTTTTGTGGTGGTATTGAATCGACTTGATTGCGGATTGTGAATATAGAAAGTGTATCGTTTTGTAGCACAATACCTCCTAGTAGTTTAACCTTCACAGAGATATCTTTAACAGTGATTTATGTTATAACTACTTCAAGTTTTGTAAAGGATATTCTGCAGAACACTATGACACCAACAAGAGGATATCGAGGTTTACAAAACCGTAATTCGAACCCAAAATCGAAAGAAAACCTTTTGGAAAATATTAACAAAGGAAAAGTTCACTCGAAAACTCTTAAATAGCACACAGAGAATAAAACCAGGTGTTCCGGAAGGGTAAGCGTCTTCTGCTTCATCGACGACATCCGTCATGTAAATCTAAGTCAAATCGAACTAATGGCACGTGTTCATAGCGAGAGCCGGTGCAGTGACAACAAAATGACAAAGCAGACTATACTACTCGGCAAAATCTAAAACATCGACCTTCATATCGCAAAACGAAATAACATACATTATTTTCCCGACATATTTTTGAAAAAGATAATATATGAAATGAAAAATGTTGCCTTTAAAGAACATTAATTTATGATGTTTCACAAAACTACACTGTATATATTTCCCTTTATGTCATCTGTCAAATTTACTAATATATGATGTAGTCTCGTTCTAATCCCGTCATTTCAACATACAGCCAACGCGGGTTTCTTAGACAGATTGGATTACTTTTTTTTTTATACAAGTTGGCTTTGTATTTCAAATGTCTTAGCATCTGTCAATGTTAGGTGAGAATGATGGGGGCTGGAAGAAAGCAGACCATTTTCATACATAACAGAATGAATACAACAGTCCCGTACGTTAAACTCTAGATTTACAATAACTTGTTTTTCTATAAGTGTTGATATTCTTCTCAAATCACTATCCTTATCAACAAATTAATTATTTGATAACATTCGCTTTGCGATAGCAGTCTCGGTGTATGATTTAGTACCAGGCATATTCGTGTCTTAGATTTTAATGTTCTGTATCAGAGAAACTCCTGTATACAGCTCTCTAGATTTATACTTTGTACTTGTATTTATGAAATGAAATGATTAAAAAACATGTTAATCATTTCTTATTATCGCACAGTGATTAGTCTCCGCGTTCGATCCTGGTCGGTATTTCCTCCGAGCGATGGGCATGAAAAAGGCATGTAAGACGTTTTGACGCGTGCTTGCGTGTTACACTTTCTGCGTGTTCTGTTAAGCGCTGTGCTACTAAACTCACTATAGTGATATATCACGATTACACCTAAAAATAAGGCGTGCAACAGGAAATATGAAGCCGTATATCTACGATAAACGTGGTTGTGATTAGAATCTGAGTCTTTCATGAACTTCTAGGAGACGAGCCAGCTATATGCACGTGACAACACAAGTGCATTCAATAACGATACAATCCGTTAAATATGTGACACAATGTTATATAACGTTGGCCTTATTGAGCATATAAGTATTTACCTTGGTACTTTGGAATTTTTGTCATGCCAATGCTATAATTTTTGTCCTGGTCTTGAAATTTTAGTTTAAACATATATTATTCATTGTTGCCAAAAGTTGTACATTTGTTAGAGTATGAAGGATCATATAATTTATGTCACCTTTCTCCTTTTTCTGTATTTTTAGAACTCTTCAGACATTGATTTTCGTGGATTTTAACTTTACATAAAGTACCACTCATGGACGAAATGCCGATATGGTACATTAAAATCTTCCTTTTTTTGGCTTTTATGCACCGACTTACTGATTTTTTTTTAATAACCGTTTCCCAATATTGTATTTAAACTGTATGTTTTCTGGATTGATGTGTCATCATGTTTACATATAATTATCCAGGGTTTTCTACACCATTTAAAAAATATATTGTCAACAACATGGCCTGATTTCGTCAACAACATGGCCTGATTTCGTCAACAACATGGCCTGATTTCGTCAACAACATGGCCTGATTTCGTCAACAACAT
>JAUMHH010220077.1:0-12228 GCA_032359455.1 Chlamys rubida
TAACAGACGATAAGTAGGAGTACAACAGACGATAAATAGGAGTACAACAGACGATAAATAGGAGTACAACAAACGATCAATAGCAGTATAACAGACGATAAATAGGAGTACAACAACCGATAAATAGGAGTACAACAGACGATAAATAGGAGTACAACAGACGATAAATAGGAGTACAACAAACGATAAATAGGAGTACAACAAACGATAAATAGGAGTACAACAAACGATAAATAGGAGTATACGAGGTGCAATGTCAACAATACAAAATTCACAGATTCTTATATTTCAAGGCCATAGCTTGACACCAATGTACGTATCTCTGTGGGGGTTGGTATACACAGCAAACTAGTGCCTTAGTTGTGCCTTTTGTTATTTTGGAATTCTTTTACAACCTTTTCTGTTACCATGGAAACAAATAACTGATTATAATAAACCGCTGTTTTCTGAACAGGACATCATACATTTGACCATGCATTGTTTCTGTCAATCAGACAAGCCAGCACACCTGGTTGTTTTTCAGAAACAGTTGGGAATGTAGGATAACAAACACCACGCTTTGCGGTGCCTAGCTCGTGGAAAAAGGATACTTAATGCGGTCTTCGAACGTGATGTATACATTGCTTTAAGTTTAACGGGTGCAGTAGGCTCGTGACTGAAGCTGACCAATCAATCACCAGATCAATTAGTTATGAAATAAGGAAGTAGTGTAATCTAAGAGGCTTGTTTGATTACTCATAGGTGTAAGAAATGGCCGTGATCTTATGCCGTCGTGAGTTGTCCGTATTTGTTTTAGATATATGGTATCTAATGGAAAAAGTTGCATGGAGACCCAAACGATTACAAGGATAATTAGACCAGGTGTTCCAGGAAATAAAATGCATAGAGTCACACTATCTCCATGGATGGAGGACTAATTTGTTCAAATAAATGACCTTGACATACTTTCAAATTCACAGGGGTCGAATGATGTAGCTTGGTGGAACGAATGACATAAATGTTTATTCAAATAAGTGATATTAAAATACTTTCAAGAGGATATATGTGTTAAAATGTTTGTTGGAAATGTATCATAATCACAATGTCGTGTACAGATATAAGTGTAACCGTACCGAATCCATTATCCGAATGGTAAGGCGGGGTTTCTGATACCCATTGGTCAACCAAGGTCAATGATTGCTTAAGTTATATTGAAAATATTCTATTCTGTGTATCTATCTAGGTTTAAGGAAGCGCTACATTGATACTGCTACTTACATGTAGGTTTATTTGCCGAAGAATGAAGAAGAGGTTAAACTTCAAAACAACATGAAAATTAAACGGTGCCAAACTCAGGTTTCAGGAAATTGCAACAGGAGATGAGATATGGTTGCATTTCTTTAAATCTTAATGCAAAAATAAATGTCTCTCCAAGGACGGATCTCAACATGTCAGGAGCAGACTGATATTGAGGTTTTGTACTTTCTGTTCTTTGATTTAAACGGCCCTGTCACTAAATATTTACGAAAGCCGGTAAATATATACCCAAAACAAATTCCTGACATTAGGAAATCTACAACACAAAGTGGCAATAAATTCCATGCAAACAAGCATGAAAGGCGTCAAATGTTTGAACGATAACACCCAAGCCCTTAAGGTAAATGTTACATTGGAAAAAGCTATTGGAAATAATAGTCCCCACATTTCCCCATCCTCTGTAAAATTTAGCTGCCCTTTCGCTATATCTGTGATTTTATGCTGTATGAGGATAGAGTTTTGTCTTTACTGCCTCGCCCCAATCTTTGCCAATGTTCTCGATTGCCCACAATACAGTCTACATGTGTCCCCGATCGGGTATTTGTGGGAGGAACTGGGCAGGATGGCCAAAAGCGCGTCAACGTCTCGAACATACAGGCTTTGCTTTATATATGGCAACCCTGAAAGGACAACGGAAGTAAGAGCAGCACAAGGCTTGTTAGGAATTGACTCAAGGTACACCCGTTTTAACATTATCCAAGCGTCTGCAACAATACCACAAAATTCATCAGAATTTAACCGCTAACAACGAAATAATATAAAATTGCAAACAATGAACTCAGCATCCATTAAACATTTTAAAATTTATTTACGTTTCCCCCCGGTATTATATAAGATTCGACAATTTTCGATAGACTTGTGTACCTACCTATACTCTTTTCTACACAGATAACAAATATGCACATACATTTGATGAACCTCGAGCTTTAGAACTGCAAACTATCCAAACCTGCATACATTTCGCAAACTTAATGAAAATAGTGTGGCTTATATGTTTACCTGACATTTACATATCTAAATTAATGTGAAAAGCTATTATGATGTTCTGAATTATCTAACACTCCTACAAAACATTCCGTCATGTCCCATTCTTCTGAAACATTGTGTTCTACAAATCCTGACGTGGTCTGTGAACTAGTCAGTTTAAAAGCATGCTTTACATTTTATATAAATCGTTTTTTTTGTAGACGCAATCAACGCATGCCACTACATCCTTTGAAGTTTGCGATCTCAGTGATGGGAAAACCACTAACTCAAATGTGCCGATGGACACATTGTATTTTTGCCACTGAATTTCAACGTTGATGTTTAAACATACTTGGTAGTTAAAGGCCATTTCTAATGAATAGTGCATCTTTGATAAGTATACGGAAACAACCCAT
This sequence comes from Chlamys rubida, assembly GCA_032359455.1. NCBI lineage: Eukaryota > Metazoa > Mollusca > Bivalvia > Pectinida > Pectinidae > Chlamys > Chlamys rubida. The sequence continues at coordinate 2,679 of JAUMHH010220077.1, forward strand.
ACGGGTACCAATGGATATATTCATAACAAAGACGTTATAGTATGTCATTTTACCAATCTTATATGATTGACTTGCATTTTAACATATGGGGGCTATGTCATGCATGCTATGTTGGAATATGTTACACTTGACATCGAGTAATTTATTGGGTAACGTGTATAGCCACAATTAGCTAGGATGACTTTATTACAAACCCGCCGTATTGAGCTGGTGTACTGTCGGATGGTGTTAGAGGGGATGTTGTTCCATTCCTAAACCAAGACCTATGCGTGGTCCTGAATGTTGTAGGGCTAATTCGGGCGATAACTTTAGTTCCCAGAACGCCCCAAATGTGCTCTGTTGGAGACAAATCAATCACCATAAGTCAAACGAAATCGGAACTCATCCGAAAATAAAACATTACTCTATTGCCGTAAGAGCCATTGGCGGTGTGCTCGAACCCAATTAAGGCGATTTGTACGCTGACGTCACGTTAAAACAGGATCTGTATAAGGCCGTCTTGCATGCTTGCAGTGTATTTCCAATCGGTTTCGTATGGTTTAACCACTTACAAGTCGACCAAGCAATGCTCCATGGGAGCAACTTGCATGTCCTGTCATGCATGGCTCGATGTGTTGAAATGTCTTACTACTGGTAGAGTGTTAATCCTGAGATTAATTGGCTTTTGGTATCACCGAAATATCAGATGTTGATGGCTTAACGCTGACCACCAGACCTTTTTAGATTTTTCAGCCTGTGCAAGGTGCTCTTGCATTAAGGAATGCTGAATGCTGAATAACATCATAAGACGCTAGTACTTCCGGAATAAAGGTAGCAATGCTGACAGAATAGGACATTACTAACAAGTGTAGTGTTTATGCGTTGTGAGAGGACGAAAGACAGGAGAAGTTATTTGTTAAATTCCGGAAACCGGAAGTGCATTACCAAACATAGAAGCAACGTACCGAGACGAAATACGCAAATATTAATTAAAAAGAAAATGGTCGATTCCGGATAATCCATTCATGGTTATAGTAACACATATACTGTGTATATAACTCAAGGCATCCTACCAGTGTTGGATCGGACTTTGTATCGTAGTAAACTCTCCAGTTTCTTTACTTAGTCGATTTCATAATCGATCTGATCCGCTTCGTAGCCCTTGCTTGCAGATTAGATGGGACCTCAGCTCCGAACAGTGGAGCTCGTCGTAACTAAAATAATTCTACTCTTGGTTGTGTGTGGTGACGGACAATTTGAAGGGCAGATGAGTGTAAGATGGTAAGCAGTAAAATCTCAACTCATTTTAGATTAGTGAGTGTGGGGCGGGTGTCCAGGGACTATCGGTACTGGCCACAAACATGCAATAACATGTTTAAATATAACAGTATCATTTGTTTGTTCCCTACGTTGACCTCAAATGATTGTTAAGAATCAAATGATATTTTCTCACCTGCTGCGATTGAAATTAACAATATTGATGTGAATGACATTATCGTCTGGCAATACCTGGCACAGCGGGGTTGATGGAACAGCCTCAGGTTAGCAAGTGCTCCTTGTTATCACTGTTCTGTGTCGTCTGTAAATATATCCGTGGCCGCTTCAGTATCACAAAAACCTACACATACATGAAAACAATTGGTCTCCGATAACAATAAATAATGGCGTATACTGGAAATCTGTTGGTAATCTCAAGTTAAAATGACAATTGTATATGGTAATAGTTTTTTTATATGGCAATAAACTCCATGCAAAAATAATCATCGTCGTCGTCATTATTATCATCCCTTTGTCCAGATATCTTACCTGCACCCCTTTTCCTTGCCTATAATTCCTTTCCCCTATATACACACACCTCCTTTTATCTTCTCCCCCTTTCGCTACCTAACTTAATCCTACGTGCGCCTACCTAACCTAATCCTACGTGCGCCTACCTAACCTTATCCTACGTTCGCCTACCTAACCTTATCCTACGTTCGCCTACCTAACCTTATCCTACGTTCGCCTGATACAGCCTGTATTTCACGTTTTCCTAACCTGCCTCACTGTTCACACCCCTCATGTAACCCCGCAGTCATCCCTTTATCTGTATCCCTCTCCCCTCCTCTTCACCTACACCGACATACAACTCCCCATATTTACAGTTCTATACCTATACACATTTGTTCACCTCCATAACCTCTCAACCAGTCCCCTCCCCTAACCTGCTCCCATTTCCCCCTATTTCCCCTCCATATTACTTGTACTTCTTTTTCCCTACCCTGTACCTCATTTCTCTCCCATATACATACAACCCATTTTCCCTCATGCACCCAATTTCTATACCCGATTCTAACCTTATCCATGTAACTCCAATGCCCCTTTTCTTTCCCTGAGTTACAAGAAAGAATAACTCTTTTCTATGGAATTTCAATTATACACTCACTATATTGCATTAAATGAAAGATTGTTTCCAGTAAACTTACGAAATATCGGGGAATAAAGCAATTTTTTAATAAAAACAAAATGAAAATAGGTAAGACATTCTCTTGACCACTTGTGTGAGTATATGATACTTAATACATTCTCCTGACCACTTGTGTGAGTATATGATACTTAATACATTCTCCTGACCACTTGTGTCTGTTGTCTTAGGTGATGATACATGTACACGTATCTATAAACTTGATATTTGAGTCGACACGACGACGTGTACTAAACGCAATTGTGATTGGTTAGCAGCGAACCAATGGTTGCCGAAATGAAAGAAAATATTGTGTTAAAAGATCAATAGAAAAAAATACATATCGTAAACAGATGCATGTGTTGGATATACATGTTATTAGCATGAACAAATCTGGAACGGATATTATGTAAGCGCTAAAATATGTCTGACTTTCCGAAAGGTAAAGTCGATATGATATTACTGCCAGACTGATTTTTCTCTTATACCTGTTTACTTTCTATCCTTCATCTTTACCTACATACGTCCTAACATTTGCCTTGGTCAGCGTTTTTTCTGTCATTCTACTTGACTAAAAGGATATTAACCTTTGGCGGATTGTTTTTCTATCCGTCTTGACTGAACGTGTTTTCTATTCTTATCCAAGACGAATGTATTCATCCTTCGCCTTGAGTAACATGTTTTCTCATAGACATATTTCCCCCTGACGGTGGTGAATAGTAATATCTATGTAGATAACGTTGTGCATGCCCACTATTGTATGCCTCTGTGTATAACTGAGAAAACTCGTCATCATAGGTTGGTGTAATTCCACTAATTAATCTTAATTCTTCATCTAGTTTCATACTTTTCTCAGCAAACCATAGCAAAAGTCGCTGAGATATTTCACTTTATTTTAAAGTCCGTGCAACACTGTGCCACGAAAGAACGGAAAAAAATCAGTATAATACATACATCTGTATTTCTGACCTATACATTTTGTATACTTAGTCAATCCTGATATTATATTAAAGAGTGTCCATTAGCTGAATAATTCAAGTATTTTACTCCTCTTCCAAAATGTTTTTGCAACAATGATTTACCTGGTAAAGTAGGAAATTCGATTTAATAACCGTTAAGAAAACATATATTGCTCAGTGTTAGGTGAGTTTTGTCCAAGTTAAGAGAGATAAGACAAAACAAAACAAATCCTCGCGGTGAAATTGTCTACAGTGTTGAAAAATGTCTCTGAAATCTTACATCAACAGAAGAATGTTCCATTGTGTTTTTTGTCGAGCTGCGTTTAGCCCCCCCCCCCCCCCCCCTTTAACAATAAGTTAAGAGACCTGCTATTGTTACCTATGGTTCATCACAGCTTTCCCTGCTAAGTCGTAAATGATGTAGCTGAAGCAGTCCGTTGGGTCGGCCATAAGTCTGATTGTCACTGATTCCTTTGTTACCTTTGTGACTTGTTTGTTGCTTAAGTTCCGCGTGGGGTCTTTAACCTGCTTCGTCAGATTGTCAACAGTAATTAGGACTTACGTTTCCTAACTACAAAACCAAGACAAGATATAGTTACATATGTGGTCGAATACCTATTGTTAATGATGAAATTTAAGTTCATTAAATACACACACAGTGGTACGAGAGGAAGCGTGCTTTAGACCAGACTTATTATATGTCTCTATAATAATACTTACTTACCTGACAAGCTCCTTGTAGACTGGTTACAAGTGCAGCCTAATAGCTCCTCTTCTGCTGAGGGGATGACACTTTAAACGAGTGTTGTCAATTTGAAACTGCCCATTGTCATTTGCAGACAGTTTTGCAGCTAATTATCGTATAGGGGCAATCTTTACTTTCTGACACCATGTTATTTTTTCCAGGAACTGGACGAGCGGTATGTCGCCGAGCAGACGTTGCTTCGACATATCTGAAAACGTTAGGTTAGCGTCACGATCACTCCTAGCATGTTAGAGTGTACACTTGTGTTGATACGCAGAGTTGGGCAGTTTCTGGTCTCAAATACCCGCCAGAAAGATTCTGTCATTACACTTAAGATCTGAATCCCGTCTTGACGCGTTGACCGAAATACTCGCTCACTGTGGTCCCGGTTGTGTCTTCGTAGGGTTCATATTATTTTCATGTCTGCCATCAAATCGTCTCTGGTCCAAAAGCTGAAAACTGAAGGTCATACGTTTTTTTTTCTTCTATTTTATGGTTTATTTTCCCGAATACAATAGGGAATACCAGGATGGGGCCTGGCCTAATCCCTGTACATAGTACATGTAGCATCTTCATTCTCTGACTCTCTCTAGTTTTTACGCTCATCTTCCTCACTCTGTCCATTCTCTCTTATTCGTTCTCTTTCTTTCTACTCAATTTCTTTTACATTGATTTCAATTTCAATTTGCAAAAATTGCTTGTAATTTGTTCCCCAATTGTTGATATCGTTTACCACTTTCAATTGCATTGCTTGTAAACCTAAGTTCTTGTTTTAAACACTTCAAAATAGGCTGTGTGAAGTCAGCAATCTCATATTCGTCATCAAATTTTATCTCATTTTGTTCTTTCTATATGTGCCACTTTGTAGTAAAGACAAAAAGATTGATTATTGCGTTATATTCATGGTTTCGATTACAGCTTCCTAACATTACAACAGTTATTTGGTATACTTGATTGGAATTCGATATTTCCTGTACGGCTTTGTTTATCAATGAGTCAACTGTCTTCCAAATTTCTGTTATTTTATTACATCTGAAGATTAAATGAATTTGATTTTCCTGAACTAAATGCCAAAGTGTACATAAACCGTTTGACAGTCTCATTTTAAATAATTTGGCCTCCGTAGAAATAATGTTATGTAAGCATTTCCATTGGAAGTCGTTACATTTCCTGTTTGCTATAGATGACTTTTGAGAAGTCCAAATTTTAACCCTATCTATGTCATTATTTTGATATACAGCATTCCAGCTATTTTGTGATTTGGGACAATAGTTACTCAAAATTGGTTCTTTATTCTTTAATCTATTCGGATCTATTGATTCATCGTTTTTAATTGTTTTAATGCGAGTTCATCAGTTACAACTATGGGTTTTATTTCCGGAATCTCATGGTTAATTGATTTAAGTTCTTGTAACCAATTGTTACATGAAGAAATTGCCTTCTTGACTATGGAGAATTCTGATATCCAATTATCTTTGAATCGTAACTTCTAAGAATTTATAAAATGATTTCTTTCTTACTCCATATGTCTTTTATTTTCATTATGTTTGATTTTGTCCAGTTTTTGAAGAAGATCGGATTTTTTTAATGTGATATTTGTGTTTCCAAATATGCTTTGATTTAGTTTTTCATTTTTTGTTTTGACCGAACGTCGTTTTAGCATAACCTGCCAACCTTGAAGAGAGATCTTATAGAACTGTGGAATATTTTGTAATTCTAGTGATTTTGTAGTGTTACATTTACACAAAAAGAAATTTTGAGAGAAGGTAGAATCCTATTTTGAAGCCAGTATTTCCCCAACGCATTCCAGCATTGTAGTTCTGAGTGAATGATCTTGTATATATTTTCAATACCCCTTAACGTCTCCATTAAGTCAAGATCAATCATATTCAATCCACCAATTTTGATTTCTCTATAACATGTTTCTTTTGCAACTCTATTTACATAAGAGTTCCATATGTATGTGTAAATTATTCTATTTATGGTGATTTTATGTTTCTGTGGTATGATTGTCTGTGATATTTCATAGTTGATAGTTGAGAGTATGAATGATTTTATTATAAGAATTTTATCTTCCTAAATTTCATCCAAGTTTATTCCATACCCATGCATTATCAAAAGAGCCTTTATTATTTTAATCTACCAAAGGAGTTTCCTTTAAGTTAGGATATCTCTGTTTCTAAGTACCTATGTACAAACCGGTTGTTTTGTTCTTATTTATTTTGGCACCAGATGCCTTTTCGTATTGGTTTAAAACTTTGAAGATTATTGGAATAGATTTCTCATTCCCAGCAAATAATTGTGAGTCGTCGGCAAACCTATTAATTTTTTCTTCAATTTTTCCATTTTTACTATATGGAATATCAATTCGTTTTATTGTTATATTTCCCCCTAATAGAACATGCCTTGGGCTCAGCTCGGAGGATATAAATCAGCGGTGCTATCGGGCACCCTTGTTTTACGGAACGTGGTCACTTAGATGGTTTGGAAATGAAGCCATTTGTAAGGATGTGACTAGATGATTGCTTATGTCATTTTTATCCATTCTATAATTACTTTCCCAAATTAAAATTTTTAAAGACACATTTCTACCCATTCCCATTCCACCCGATCAAATCCCTTTTGTTGATATAAAACAATAATACTTCCGCCTTTATTTTCTTCATTTGAGTACTCGATTATGTCTTGGAATGAAATGAAATACTGTCTTCTATGTTTCTTCTCTTTTCAAATCCCTTCTGGTCGCTATGAATAATATTTGGAAGCTCCTTTTTAATGCGTTCTGCAAGAAAGAAGTTTGGTTATAATTTTGTAATCTGTATTCAGGAGAGTGATTGGGCGCCAATTTTTGATGTCCTCCCTTTCTCCCTGTTTGTACAAAAGGGTTATCAAACCCTTATTCCGTCTTTGCGTATTGCAGAGTTATCTTCTCTTGAGAGCAGGTATTGATTGTTACGTCATTGGTTTGTGAGAGTAACGTCATCAATTTTTGAGAAAACGACGTAATTTTCTCACACAAACCAATGATTATTATTATTATTTAAAAGATTACAATAAAACTTAACTTGTTCCTTAAGTATATCGTTTATATTATTTTTATAGCTTCCGTCTTCACATTTAATTGAGACCCACTGCTTGGTCAACGCTCTACATTTTTCAAGACCTAGAAAATAACTAGTGGATTTCTCACCTTCTTCATACCATTTTATCCTACTTCTTACCATAGCAGCGTTTGCCTTATTTTCATAGTACGAGCTGATTTTATTTTCTAGTTGTTTTATTGTTTCAGGATTACCATCAGTATTTTTTAATTCTTTTTCAAGATGTTCATTTTTTTTTCTTTTTAACATTAAGTTGTTTACTTACAAATATACATATATCTGTTATTTTTGTCTTAGTAATTTCCCACCATTCCTTAATTGATGCAAAATGATTAATTCTGTTTTTCCCAATCATTCCAGAATTTGGTAAATATTTCTTTGAATTTATCTTTTTTTATGACGTTTCTATTCATTTTCCAGTATCCTGGACCTCTGTTCATTTTTCACATATTCATTTTTATACAAGGCACGCCGTAGTGGTCACCTTTTGTAAAGGGACATAACTCTTTATCTGTTTTAGAAACTTTACTGTCTAAAGAAGTAGAAATTAAAATGTTGTCTATTCTTGATTGTTTATTGTTTCTCCTAAATGTGAAGCGTCTTTTATCAAGATTTCTCCTTCTCCAAACATCCTCTAATTCCAATAACTGGATTAATTGGTTTAGCTCTAGCTTCCCACCCTCTGCTCCTTCTGAGGTACAGTTATTTCTATCTAAATCCTTATTAAAGACACAATTAAAATCACCACCCATTATAATGGAATTGTTTTTATATTTTTCGGTCGACAGTTTCTGACGTATTGCATTAAAGAATGTTTGTTTATTAGTATCATTCGGTGCATATATGTTACATAAAGTTATTTTTACATTTTCATGCTCAAAAGTTAAAATAATATATCTACCTTCATTATCAGTTTCAATACATAATGTTTTTAAATTTAAACCACGTTTAGCTAATATTGCAACTCCTCTAGAAGAGGATGTACCTCTTGAGAAAACACATTCTCCATTCCACTCTCTTTTCCATTTAAGCATAGTACTTTCATCACCACAATGAATTTCTTGGCATAATATTATATCTGCTTGAATTTTCCGAAACCAATAAAATAAATTTCTTCGTTTCAGACCATTAACATTAATGGTGTATATTGAGCCATAGAAGATTATTGTCAATACAGTCATCCTTCGACTTAGACATGTCCTTAAGGTACCCCTTCGTGGGCCCCACGCTCTGCTGACAGTTCACCTGCACCCATTAGCTGTGGATGCTCTCTGGTTGAATGGAGGTTTCTGGTAGCAGCCGGTGTTACTGATATGATTTATCGACAATTTATTATCCAGGTGGAGTTGAGTGACGCTCAAATACTTCAATAGTCAAATAATATATATTGTAGCCGGTTGAGGAGAGAAAAGTGCTGAAAATTCATTACAGCCGGTTTTTATACGACCAGGTCATAGCATGTCTCGGTAAAACACAGACAGAGCACGAGCATGTGGTAGACCTGCTGATCAGTATGTAACATCACGGAATTATCTCAAGCAATGTGTATGATACTACAATGGCGAACGAAGCTGCATCAACATACTTTTCCGAGTTCTTCCACTACGAGTCGGGATATTTGTACTGTGAGGAGACGAAGGTTGGAGACGTCCGAGAATATGTGAAATCGTCTTGTTTCCCATCTAGTCCTTTCTTTTTATATAGCCGAAATCAAATACGACATAATGTGAGAGCTTATCAGCAAGCTCTTAATCAACATGGCTTCAAATCACAGCTTAATTTCTCAGCCAAAGCAAACCCAAACATTGCGATTTTAAAGGAATTGAAGACGCTTAATTGTTCGATAACCCTTGTCAGTGGAATGGAGCTTAAGCTGGCACTCAGTTTAAACTTTGACCCAAGTTTGTTAATGTTCAATGGCAATGGAAAAGTTGACTGGGAGGTTGAACTGGCCGTACGGGAGGGAGTGATGCTGAACATAGACGGGGCGTTCAACCTCGAACAGACGATACGCATATGTAGAAATCTGAACAGTACGGCAAGAGTTCTCCTAAGAATCAACCCTAACATACATGTGGTAAGTGCGCATCAGTCGTCTCAAAATACGGTTTTAACGAAAACAACTATTCCCCCCGAAGTTGTTTTATTGCATTATTGCAGCGATATATAAATATTAACAAGGTCAGATTGTAGTGAGAAAACATGTCTCATTATATACCTAATGCTTATTTATAACGTAAAAACACGTCTCATTAGATACCTGATGCTTATTTATAACGTAAAAACACGTCTCATTAGATACCTGATGCTTATTTATAACGTA
>JAUMHH010220088.1:0-12228 GCA_032359455.1 Chlamys rubida
GTCTGTAAAAATGGTAGTTTCTACTCCTGCTTAACGCTCAGCAATTTAGGAGTGGGACGACTGGTTCGCCCGTTGTCTGTACAATGTCACCGGGTGGGGTGTCCTGCTAAGTGTCTTCGGCAGTATGTTTCAGTGAGGAAGCACTATATATCAGTTCCGCGCTATCACAAGGAGACAAACACGAACATATCGCAGCCTCCCAAAACACACACGCACACACTTCACGCATGCATCTTGCACACAGGGAAGGCCGTCCTTAAATGACCATAGATGTTAATAGGCCGTTAAACAATACTAAACCAAACCAAGTACCCTTGCCACACTACTCTACAGCTACATCAAAATCTATTGAAAGGCCAGTTTCTGTATATTTGAAAGACCTCGGTAGAACTCTCTAGTGTTGCCTGCAGTAGGCTATGGATCGTTAATGTACCGTTTATATAATATACTGGACAGCTTTCTAGCGTTGAGCTCCTCAGACAATATCTAACTGTACAACAATAGCCCGTGCTATATACAAGATCATCGTTTAGGAATGTAACTCGCTTGCTTGTTGCTTCATGTTCCCATCAGACATTGAAATTTCATTTGAACTTCAGTTTTCATGATGTCGACAATCAAACAAAAACTTTAAAAGTTTCCACTACCCAGATTTCAAAACCGAACCAAATAAATAACTGGTTTAAATTATCGTTTTTCAATTATGAAGAAAACGTATGTTTAAAACCATGCACCTTCGGCATATCTGGGTTCCTATAAAGTTCGAACATTCTACATTCCATCGTAGTTATCGTTTTGTCTGTCCGAGTGAGGTTCCTTATACAATGAACATATCAGCCTGTAAAAATAACCGAAACTAAATGGAGAAGGCAACACAGTAACAATGTATACCAACCAATGATACAGTTTATTTTCTTCTTCAGAATTTTAAGTCTTGCCAATGGTAATTAATATCAACTAGATCTATAGGTTTCCTTAATATGATTTGCTAGCTATAATTTGAACGTTATAGGAGAAAAGGGCCCCTAAAACTCATAATGGCTGCTTATCAGGTTAATTTATCTCTCATAAGTTTATTTTCAAGTTGGAAAAGATACTCGGTAAAAATTAACTAACTCGAGTTCAACGTAATACCCAATTTCAGAAGCGCTCGTTTAGAGGCAATATTAATGCAATCACCTTTGAATTTTCTATTTATATTTTTCGAACTTTTCTTGCAACATGATCAACAGTCACGGTTTCCTACTAAGATAAACAATACGCGTGACGATTTTGACTTTCCATTGTGAAATTGCTCTTTCTTGATAGTAACATACCTGTTTCCCCTTCCTACGGTGTTTACATGTTGCAGATGATTGGTACTCAAGACATGCTCTAAATATCACGACTTTCGTAAAAGATGTCGACTGCCGAAAGACAAACCTATAACACAGGGTTTTCAGAAAACGCTGGTTGATGAACAGTATGGACACGTTGTAGGGTAACTATCAGGAACCCGAAGAAAAATATTCTATTTCTTTGTTTGATATTAATATCGATATTTTATTATTCTCATTAGAGTGTCTTGTGGTTTTGTTGTCACTATTCGCGTTCTTGATGTGAGGACGGGACATAACTTATGACGGATGTCGTTGATGAAGGAGAAGAACCTACCATTCCGGAACACCTGACCTTATTCTCTATGGGTCTCCAGGTAAACCTATCCTTTGTTCATCTTTTGGCCTCAGTTTATTGATTTTGACCTATATTCTTTTAAGACGGATTAGAACAAATCCCTGCCTCCTTTACTTAATTAGATATGAATTCTTATCTCGAATGTTGACATTTGATATTTATTTTGTTTAATCAAACAATATCCGCTTTTGTTACCTCCTTAATTTATTCAGCTTCAAAAATAAATGTGTACGTAATGCCCCAGTGTGACAACAACTCAATGCAATACAAACGATATAAATGCTTTGACAGGTGACTAATTGAGGAATGGCAATAGGAATTCAAAGTGAATACTTACTAGAAAGGAAGCGAAAGTAAAACAATTAATCTTTCGAATAACTCATTATCCATATAAACAAGTAGATGATTAGTTTGCCTCAACTAGGACCGTATCAATATTTATGAAATGAGCATGTTATGACAAACAGAATGAAAAAAAGATGTATACAAGTTGCGTGGGTTATACAAATTCTACCCAATAGTATTGTAATGAACTTTATTCATTTATCATCAATTACGAAATAAGCTTAATAAACTTGTATAATTCAATGGCACATAATTTAGCCCGGAAACAAGGCAAAGTTAAGTTGCATTCTTTACTGTTCGTTTCACGTTCGATGTTTCTTGGTCATGATGTATTTCTTTTTGCTTCGGTGTCTACTCATCGTAGACCGTGTTGATACATTTTGTTTTGTTGTGGTGTCTCATTAGATCCTGTAGATGGCTTTCCACTTGTTGACTCAGATTTAGTTGTTGTCTTTACTTTTGTTTTAGCGTGATCCTATTAATGTCATTTTGTACCTTTTTAATATTGTTCTTGTACGTTGACGCTTTATACATTTTCCCACAGTTTTAGTCATTTGAAACAAAACTTCCTACATGTACAACACAAGCAGAAAGGTAACTGCTATTGCGCACTATAAGCTGGTATTACGAACGCTACATAGACATGTACATAGGTTTGATTTCCGGCTATCAACGTGATGTTCATACTGTACTCATATGTGACTTAGTGCTGGAAATGATATGTGTATCTGTATATCAATTAATTTGACGTCGTTAAATGCGATAAGTACTTGCAAGGTTAACTTCGTTTTTCTTAAGTATTTTCCGTTTACATATTTTGACTTCTACTGCTTGTTTTTGACACACATGGCCATTTTAATTGTTAGTGAAATAACCATTCGTAGCCTGAGTGTGTTAAGTATACATCAGATCTAGTGTAAATCAGTATTAAGATATTTTGCCTGTAGTGATACATATATAGATGTACTAGATAGCATTCCGTGAAGATATCGTCAAACACTGCCTCTTTATATTGTCAGATTACATATAAAACACATATACATAATGTTAGAGATGAAAGCGACCGTGTCATGTTCCGTGTACGTGAGGTGATCTTGTCACACGTTCTGACAGGTTTAATGGTGGATGTTCTCTCAACAGAAACATTGTCATATAAATCACTCACTGTTGGGCGAATAGCACAGTACTTGTCCTCGTATTAAATCATTGTTATTTTTAACTTATTTTTAAATAATTGTATTTAGTTAAGAACAGATCTATTTCTGGGTGTTTATGTTGTTTATTTGGTTTTTAATGCAGAGGAGATCATTTTTTGTCATAAATGCATGCTAATAAATGTTCGGGACTTCATAATATTTTTTTACATAACGCTGACAGACCTAAATGAAAATTCACGCAAACCAAAATATGTTTTTTACTCAACCCTCAAAAATGCTTTAAAAAAGTTATTTATGCATAGGGAAATCTTTCATTTGTCATACATTTATGATAATACATGTACAAAACAGCTTTATGTTCTAATAAAATGTGACACAGATCTAAATACAATTTGTTTCTGTCAATCAAGTCATATTATGCAATCGTTTTTAATGTTTTCTACATTATCGGTACATGTAAAACATATTTGTGTATGATTCACCAGTAAGAATACGAATGAATTCATACATGAAATTATTTACGAAGCCAAATGTTATATATATGTATTACTGAATATGACTGTAGTTTTGATATTGGTAATTTATTCTGATTGATTGATTCCGAATTCTATATGGGCTTATTTTTATTTTTTATTGATTTTTTACTTATTTACATGTATCTTAAAATTCTTATTACTCATGAAACTAAGGATCGCGTTAACAGAAGGTACTGTATGTAGTAAAATCTCACACTTAACGAAATGAACGTAAATCATATAAAGAACAAAGATTTATTGGACAAAAGAAAGCGTTTGACATTTACGTTTTCAAAGTATTCGATGTGCGGCGTAGTAACAGTACAGTTTTGTGTGTAGTATTTCAAGGGGTAGCATGTGTAATTATGAAGACATGAGAGTAATTTAGCAAAATTGATATTTAAATCACTTTTCTGTCTACAATGATATTGATGTTGACCTTCCACAGTTTTCCGGTTTTCAGTGTCACGGTGTGCACTGTTATTATTTGTTTACAAGTCCCACATCTCGGTTTCATGCATGTTCTGACTGTTGGAGTTTCTGACGAAAATGCATCATGGTTGAAGTGTGTCGCCAAATGTTTAAGCTGTCGGTAACTCACGATGAATATTTATTTTTTCATAATTTTTTGTTCAGTTTCGGTCTATTCAAAGTTTTCATCTGTTGCTTTATCTTGCCTTTGTATTAGGGACGAATTGGATTGTGTGTCATAACAAGTGGTAAGAAATTATCGTGTCCTTTCCCGTAATCAACCTTAGTGGGAGATATCTGAAAACACAGCTTCATAACAATAATGGAGACACCAGGTAAAAATGGACAAGAGATTCCTTGACGAGTATTTCCTTATTTGGAAACACATCAGGAAATGACTCCAAAATCTCTTCACCATACATGGGAAAAAGGTAACATTAGACTACCGACATATCTATAGATCCAATGAACATCTATGTAGCGATATTTAGTATAATTCCACTGATACATCTCACTATTAGAACTGACATTCCGCTCATTTGAATGATAATAAGGAAAATACCCATTTTTGTTTGGGACGTCAGATTTGTATGATAATAGAACATGACGCAATCAGCAAAGCTGACAGGAGACGTGAAAATCCCCTGTTTGTACTGACACATTATCCAAACAATTTCCAAGTCAACGGGAGGAGAAACAGTTTAAATGGCTCGAAACTGGAGTTTTTTTTAATTCATACGTCATACCTATGTCTTAAACATTAGGCAATATGCCCCTTTGGTTACTACATGAATTTCGTCATCAGTAGATCAACATATTATGACTTAACACAAAATTGTTCTGTTATGATGCATCTCAGGATTTAATACAGAGAACATATTCGTGCAATATGTAACACGTTGTTTTGTTAATTATCCAGTTTTTTAATATATGATTGAAATATATGGGAAAACAATTAATTTAATTATTCATATGACTCAATTTTTAAGTTTTGTAATCATTATGCAGCTTACGTCATTCAATCATGCATTTAACATAATTGTTCTGATACCAAAAAATATGTTGACTGATGATTGTGAAACGTTTAATTTACATAGATAATATGTCCCTGTGCACGTTCGCAATGACAATAATCAATAGTGTGTAATATATTTACATTAATTAAAGTGAAATGCCTGTCAATCCTATATTGAAAAATATAAAAATATATTTCGTACTTAGTACTGTATTATGAGGATACAGATATATTGCCGTGTAACACTTAAGTGCCAGTTTGGTGACGGATTGGCCAATTCAATACACCTAGCTAATACCGTCCGATGTGTGAGGGTGATACAGCACAGCGTTAAATCACAGAGCTGTGACATACAATGTTAAACATCACATCATAATTCATTCTCGAGTTGGTTTTTTTCTATAATGATCCGGCTTGTCTTGATCACAGGAATGCGGACCTATAACCGGTACTAGCAGTCTGTCCATACTGATCTTTATTAATGTTTACGGCTTGTCTTCCTGTATGTTTTATTCGTTATTGTTTAAAAATTGCCCACAGGCAGTTCAAAGTCGCATTAACTTTAATCTATAAACAAATAAGGTCATTAAAGTTTTCAGACAGAAATCTGTTTACGATTCACTGCCTCAGACGAGCATTTGAATATTTAAGATGCAATAACAACAATAAATGTCAAATAATTAATTGCTTAATGTACAATTTCAATATTAATCAGACATAATTCTATTTTATAAGCCAAAACACAGAAAGGCGTTTTTTTCTACAATTAGTTAAACTTCACATTTTGCAATACATTATGCAAAGTAGTATATCCAATACTGAGATATCTACAGCATCACAGTTACAGTGCAAATGTTAGGACGTAAATCTTCCATATCCTGTAAAATGAATTACTTTTCCCCCACCCCTTACACAGATTTATAGAGGAATTCACGCCGGCAACAAAAGAAATGAAAAGGATGTTTATAATATGTTTTTGTTGAATTGAAATCATCTCGTTAACTTCTTTAAACAATATATTATCTTTTGGTCAATGGTTCTCTCGCAATCACCTTGAAATTAACGCAGAACATATTCGTTAATTCAGAATACCCATAGTATACAAAGTGACCAAGAATCGAAACTATTTACTATCAATAATTAAAGTTTTATTTTCGTAATGAAATTGCGTTTTTCAGGTTCATATGCTTCCAATAATAGAGACTGATTATTCAATTGGTTCAGAATCACATTTAGATGGTGGCTCTTTCAGAAAGTATCCAGGTAATTTACTGAACATCTGCAACATAAGCGATGTGTTATTATACACTTTCAAGTCAGAAGAAGAACAATGAAGTGCCATACCGGATTGTGCTCTTTGAAGTCACACCTAAAGTACAATCGTCATTCAAAAGACATAGGCGTATCTTTCAAAATCATGTGCATATACAGGTGGGAGAAATAATTTATTAAGATAATGAAACCAATTTAACGACCATATACATTACCCAAAATGCACGTGTCCTCTTACTTTACGTTTTAACTGAATGACAGCTGTAACAGCTTCAGATAATCCTGTTCAGCTTATTTTGGTTCTGAATGAGTGAATGTCACAAATAGTCTCCATATTTAAGATGTAAACATAGCGAGGTAAATGTCAGTCCCTACCTGTTGACGATGTGATTTAACCTACACCTGTCTGGTTATCATGTCTGCCCACCTTACCTGTGATTATCTGTTTGATGTATGGCGTGACATTTAAGACAACTGTAGGTGGACAACCCTATACCACACATCAAGTATTGTGAAGTTTATATCTAGAAGGTGATTGCTATAGTATAATTGTTTACAGTCAAGTGATCATCATTTCAATTTCAATTTTTAACTTTGATGGAACATAATTTTCTCCCTTCGGGTGGATTTTCATAAGGTAAAATACACGTTACCTATGCATTGTTGCCTTATAGGTAACCCTACACAAATCATGGAGGGTGTCACATGTAGTGGAGGATTTTTTTCGCGGAACACATGGTTCACCATTATTTTTCATTTCGTTTTTACTTTAGTTTTTAGTGTCTAGATATTTATTCTCAGAAAATACACCCAAAACATATAGTAAAGCAAATTTAGTAATAAGAAAAGTTCCTAAACGTATGTTTAAATATTTTATGAGCATTGGTATGTACATCAGAAAGAAAAAAATGATCATGAACGTTAACCTGGAAATCCCATAATAAAAGCCAGATTGAAAAAACTAAGCTAATAATAAAAGAATAGAAGAAATTATCAGGATGATATCTGGCTTCTATTTTTAAAAGGGTATCACTCACATAAAATTGTCGGATTAAAAAAATGTAAGCGAAAGAAACAACTAGAGAATGAAATGACTTTATCAAATAAATCAATCAAAAATCGGATAGAAAAACTGTAAAATCGTCTGAAAATATTTGACTGATCACTGTGCAAAGGAATTTGTCTGCGCAACGTTTCACCGGTAGCCAAGTACCAATTGATGGAATGTTGTTCCCACGAGCTCAGGCTAGTTTGCAGACTCCAACGCCAACCAAATACAATCCCTCTATGCAGATACATCAAATAAGACTGATGCTTTATCTTTTTTCTACCTTGAGTTTTGAGATTAAGATACTACAGTTATATGCCTTAATTAAATAGCTCTCAAAATGTATGAATGGTCTGCACAGGGAAATACTAGTATAATGTAATCATTCTTATTCAAATCGTTCTGAAATCACAACAGATATGTGTGTGCTTTATAGGAAGCACCGCCATTTTAAATCTAAATGCTGTGTATTGACCAGCTGCTACATTTTGTGGTGTTCCCCTACGCAGAACTTGAGTGTGTGTACACATGTCGTTGACAGGACCCCGAAGATCGTGCTTCACAAATTTTCAATGCGATACAATGGATTTAGTCGACTTGTACATGTACTTATTGGGGAGATGTACGATGGAGTAACAAACGCTTTATCACATATAGTTCTCTGGTTTTGTCGTGCGAATAATTTCCTTCTCGCCAACAGGCGAATAGACAGTCTACCGAAATACAACGAGTCAGCCCATAACTATCGTTCCAATGCTAGGTTTGTTTCGTATCTCATTCCAAGTTACAGTTCCATAGTTTGAATGAGTACAATTTATCATGGTAATCTACTAAGAAACCTTCGTTCCAAATGCAGTTCAAAGTAAGATATGGTGATTTACAAAATAGAAATAGAATCGAAAGCGAAGATATTGCTTAATTGTATTGACTGCTACGTAAGTTCCATGAGTCTTGACCCAGCCAAACAGTCAAATACAAAAAACACACATAATTTTGCCCTCAACAACATAATTCAAAAGAGCAATAATAATTTATTAATACTTTGACAAAAACGCCTCTGACATTATCAAACATTTGAGAGAGGATGGAAGAGATAATAGACTAACTTTGTTGGGTAAATCTGAACCAAGTGTGCGCCATATCATGAGTGCCGTTGATTGGAACAGGCTTGTTGGTTGGGAGGCCGCCGTCCTCAAGAAGTTCAGCATATCCTTATTGATCCGGAGAGATGTGGGAAGGGCGACTGAAGGACTACCTGATCGCAGATAAGCAAGGTTGGAAGGGTGGTACCCCGCCGAAACCATGTATTTCACCAAATCCCAGGACGCGTTCTCTATCGCCAACTCGAATGGGTCCATATACACTTCCTCATCTGGTCTGCGCGTTATCCTTCCACGCACGTCCATCCGGCACCCGTGCGAGATGAGAGCACGTGTCACGGCAGCGTCTCCTTTGTTGACAGCCACCAGAAGAGGCGTCATCCCAGACTGGACTGCAACAGTAACAGGAAGTGACGTTATCATCAACCGTCAATACAGGTTACACATTTAACTTTGAGGAAACATATATATAGTATTAAATGGCTCCGCCTTGGTAAAACATAAAGAGGAATAAATAAAGGAATTAACCCTACACATCTTTCAAACATAACCGCAAATCACCTACTGATTATCAGATATACTGTAAAATCATAAATTTTCGTGGGACATTAAATTTCGTTTATTACGATATTATGATATAGATAGGGGAAAATCAGAAATTAGCGATATATAATGACCTTGAAACAGGCTAGTATATGAAAACCACGAAATTTTAACCCCACGAAAATAAATAATTCTACAGTACTTAAGATAGTTTGTTTGCATTAATTCGAGACAAGTGCGAGGAGGGGACTTTATGCAATGTTTACTGTTGATTGTGCTACCCTCAAATCCTCCCTTGGAAGTTGATAAAAGCTAATCGTTAAATCTAGTTTTCGCAAAAATTAGGGAATCTAAAGTAATAAAACATAATTATCTTGATGACTGCAAAAAACATTGATAACAAATTTTCTACCTACCTACCTGGTACGAAAATGATCAATTAATTTAACGGCAACAACTGCGATAATAGAAAGGTACTTCCATTAAAGGGCCTTATACCATGAGGTACCTAGGTATGTAAGTTCTAAGGGGAAGCCAATATTCAATATGGCAAGTATTTGATTAGTCATTTAAAAAAACACCATTACAAATTCTGACAATATGTTTTAAAGTTATCTCTGCTTCAACACAAGACACCGTCAAAGCTTTCCTCTTCTTGTTGTTACAGTTAGCATGTATCATGACATTATGTCTATATCAATATTGCAGGGAAGATATGGATGACACTATACTGAGTGCAATATATCATTAACAAATGGCATGAAAATAAACTTTAAATATGTAGCTGAAAGAAAATGGTATGCATGACAGTAGCGTTTGACATGGGTACGTAACAAAACAAAATGTAGGTTTAATGAAAACTACAACATGGCTTATTGAAAACTGTAACATAATATGTTAAATGAAAAGTGTCTACTTAATACACTTTAAAGTCCTAAATTGTAAGTCAAAACATTCCATACAAAAACAACTCTCATTATTGGAAACAGTAACTGGACTTATTAAATTAATTGTGTCTTCTTATTACACAGTTCTGTCTTAATTGGTGATCAAAACATTTCATAAAAAATTTATTTCCATAAGTATATGCTTTTACAAGTGGATGGTAGACATAAGCAACCATAAACAATAGTTTCATATCCAACACAGTTTTTTGTTTATAAAAACCAATAACAACATTTAACTGATACGGAACCGACTACGTTTTACAACAATACATTGGGTTTAACACGGTGATCTTCCACTCTGCCATTTTAGGAATGTCATTATACATTTCTCTTTAATGAGATGATCGATGACGACAGAAATAGATAAGGGAAGCACGAAGAAGATTCATTACATAATGAGCTGATAAATACACTATACTAACACTTATCAAAAGGCTTACTGTTATAAATTAATCCTATGAAATGCAAAATTATTACCGACTTATATCCATTTAAATACAATAAATCATATGTGCTATTCATTTAGTAAAATGTTACTGACCTAAATAATTTCCCTAATATGTATGCTCTGAATGATAACACAATGACCTATATAATATATATATCAGTCTGCCCTAAATTCTTTCTCATAACACATTGTCGGCTAATTGCTCGTCTTATACATAGAGGATCTGTCATAAGTGTCCCTTCATATTAGATTTATGATACAAGTTTTGGATTTTTCATGTTTGCGAGCCTCTGGCGAGCAAATATGACAAATCCATAACGAGTATCATAAATCTGATATGAAGGGAAACGAATAACAGATTCTTTTTATCATATAATACAAAGTAAACTGTATAATTGTGATCTGTATTGAATATTTTGCACTTAGCCGCCTCTGAAACGATGAATATTGCGTGTGCGTCACAATGACGTGACGTCACATTGATTGTTCCTATTCGATTGTCATTTCCGGAGTGATATTATGTGATGGTTTTATGACACTGTATATCACGATATTCATACGATTTCCATAGCACACCCAGTATCAACCCGAGACTGAAATATCAGCCCGAGGGCCGAAGGCCTGAGGGCTGATATTGGTCGAGGGTTGATACTGGGTGTGATATGGAAAAAGGCATGTTTTATTCGGTTTATTACATACTTACTAATAAAAGCTACTATCTTATTATCTGTTTTTCTTTTGAAATATTGAAAATCGAAAAATGTCCAAAAGGGTTGTGATACGGGTTTTGCGGGCTGATACGGGTTTTGGTGTGTGATACGGCGGGGGCTGATACGGATTTTGGGGTGTGATACGGCGAGGGTTGATATGGGTTAGAGCAATTGTGTCGTATCGCATATACAAAAATCAGTATTTATTAGTAAGTATGTAATAAACTACAGTATCTACTTTTACTGGTAGTCACTGTCACCAGTGTATATATCATGTATGCGTAAATATTACGCCGAAAAATTGAAGAAAGTTTGAGTAAATATATATACAATCATATTTATACATACAAGCGTCGACAAAAGGTAACTTACCTTTACTTTTTCTGTACAACACTACCCAACAAATCTAACTGTACGCTCTCCTCACGGTAACCTCAGAAAGAAATACTATCGAGTTAAGCTTTAAATTAGGCGACGATCTATAGAAGTACAGAAAGGATAAATTACTTATAATTGGACAAATATAGGATTGAATTGTCGATGTGTGTGGTTGGCTTGATTGCATATAATTATGTGGTTATACAGTACGGCGACGACGTATACTAGACATTGTCGCATAGACGTGTCACTTTCCCTATGGTCTAGCTATGGTATAACCAACTTATTTTACACAGTTTTACTAATACCATATGGTAATAGTGAGGCTCCTCCCCTATACTGAATACAATATAATTCTCTATTCCCATTGGTCAGCCAATGAAAGTGTACAGTGGCCAATAGGTGAATGTTAATAGGATATCGACACCGTGGGAAATAACTAAAAATCTTAGCATTAACTGGTACTTTGTCTTTCTAAATCCATCAAATCTGTGATCGAAAACATCTAGAAAATTCTTATCAGACACCCCACAGTTTCTAATGTATC
This sequence comes from Chlamys rubida, assembly GCA_032359455.1. Taxonomy (NCBI): domain Eukaryota; kingdom Metazoa; phylum Mollusca; class Bivalvia; order Pectinida; family Pectinidae; genus Chlamys; species Chlamys rubida. The sequence continues at coordinate 12,171 of JAUMHH010220088.1, forward strand.
GGAGAAGTCCTGCAAACATTTGATAAATAGTGTCCGGTGTGTATTCTGAACCATCCTT
>JAUMHH010220099.1:0-12228 GCA_032359455.1 Chlamys rubida
TGGCGAGCAAAAATTAAAACTTCGAGACGAGTTTCATAAAAGCTCATATGAAATGAAAACAAATTTAAGATACTTTTATCACAAAACTAATTCGCAATTTATGACGTCACGTCATTGTCCATATTATGACGTCACAATCGATTTCTGACTGGCACAACCCATGAAAAACGCTACAGGATATATTACACTAGTGACATATGTAGAAATATTACACGGGCGAATTCACTGGATAACAGGCCGATTATGTGATTATTACGGTAGGAAGTTGCTAACTTTTTAGACTAGACTGAAGAACCGGAAAATGTCAAAACATTCCATACATCAAAAGTATCTCCAATATCAACATAAATGTAATATGTATCAACAAGGTTTTTTATTTCGCAATGATATAATTTTGTGATGATATTTCAAATGTTAAAGAAAGACTGATCACAAATAGACAGACATGATTGTGTTGATTTTATTTACTCCCAACATGTAGCAGGGCATCAATAACATCGCCCTTTTTCTTCAACGCCAGAATTGCCTCGTTTCTATCCACATGAAGCTGTGCCATCATAATTTCGATATCCCTCTTGTCCAGCCCATCTTCGTCCTCAGCACGCTCCCCTATCACCTGGAACACTGCCTTAGGGCGGATGGCTGACCGGATGCTTTCTGAGGTCATGACCTTGCCCTTGTGTATGACCTTGAGTTTGTTCATGGGGATTTTCACCGCACTGGCGATCACCTTGAAGATGTCCTCGCCGGACCAAGAGCACTGGATCACTACTGTCTGTTTGTCTTTGTTGCCCCTCACAGTGATCTGATCGTAGGGCTGGCTGAGGTCGGGAGTGGGGGTGTCTCCCATGTAAATATTGTCGCTCAGATACGTTCTGGACCCGGAACCACCACAATCCACAGGAGAACAGACATCTGTGTGTTTCTGTTCGTCCGTTTTCCCTCTACGCAAAGGTTTATCAAAATTGACCGGGGTGTGATGACTTTGGCGGGTAGAAGGTGCAGTGCCACTCTCTAAAAGAAAAGAAACCGATCAACATTTTGTGACGTCAATAAAAACTTAGAGACGACTAAATTGGTTTTCCACAAAAAAAAAGGTGTTTTGGGGGTGATTTATTTTCAAAGCAATTTGCAAAGGATCTTTGGGTATTATGAAGAAAGAAGTCCATTACCTTTTCTAAAAGACAAACTGATGTATTAAGTCATTGACCAAACAGTTTGTTTATTTACAAACTGACAGCGGGACAGAGTACAACTCCCAGAAAAAGTTTTACGGACATGTTGAAAGAGGAAATTATAATAATACAAAAAAGAACACCACCAGATAACCAAAATAGGTGACCTCTGGACCAGTACAAAATCCATGGAACAGACGATTATGGAAAGATCTCGGCCAATGAGGGAGAGCAGATCTAGACGACGTCCAAACTCGGCAACATTAAACATCTTCTCACAACTACATTATTCATTAAAACATATTTTATTGAAAGAAAACAATCAAAGGGATTGGGCACACGTTTTGACAACTTACTAGGCCCTCTCCCGACAATACAACACACAGTAACTAAAGATATAACACATGATGACAAAAAGTTCAGCATATTATTAGTTATCTCTGGGTTAGGAGGGGTCTACGGGTTCATAGACCCCGTCTGGTCTTTATAGACCCCGAGCCAAAGGCGGGGGGTCTAGAGAGACCAAAGGGGTCTTTGAGCCAGTAGACCTCTCCTAACCCAGAAATAACGAAAGTCACTTTGTGAGTTTCAGTTGTAAGGTGACAGTACCCAAATCGGATCAACAAACCATCATTTTATTCATTCATTGAAAATATGAGGAGGAATTATATTAATCTAAGGTTGTATCAAAAGAAGAATATCGATGGGTGTTCTTACATATGTACAGACTGAATTAGCGCCGGGGTTCACTTGAGATATTTATAGAACTCTCTGAAGTCACCAATCACCGTTTCTATTTTTTGCGAATGTCAGGACCCAAATCGGATCAAGGCTTGAATTTTGCAGTATCTTGCACTTCAAATGAATATTTTTTGTCAGCATATTAACATTTTATGGTGTCCTTTAGAATTTATATGACAAAAAGTGTTTCTATAGTGAGAATGTATTCCTATAGTCCAAAGTAGAATACATAGTCGTCGCACGCGCCATTTTTTAAAAACGTAATCAAAACACTGACATTTGAGTTTGAATTACGTTTTCTGGTGCTATTTGAACATAAAAACTAACCATCTGTTGACAAAAAAATTTGCATGGCGATCTATTATAAGGCTACATCATTGTTATAACTGATTTGTTGACACATTTATTGATTTATAAGTATTTTTGCAAAAAGTGATCCGATTTGGGTACTGCCACCTTACTTGACTGCTACCAAAGTAGCCCCTACCGGACATCTTTTCAACAATATTTTGGACAAAACACAACCATCTTTGCAATAAGCACCCTAGAGGCCCCATCAGTGTCTGTTTAGTTGAATTTGCTGTCGTTTTAGATTAAGTACTGGATCAACAGTATCCATGAATAAATGACAACTTGGCTTGCCAAAAGAAATAAGCAAATAGAAATGTTCCCTTGAATTCTCGATTATTTTGTCAATGTCAATAAATGGATTCTTGTTTTGCAATTAAAAGTTACATACATCTGCTATTAGAAAGTCAAAGACCGAGGCCAATTTTAAGAAGGATATAAAGGCCCACTCTTCACATTTGCATTTTAGGCTCTTGTCACAGACGTACAAATGTACACACCACCATGTATAGATTATCTTCTTCCTGAAGGTATAATGGTGAGTCTATGCCGTTTTTGTTTATCAATTATAACTCACACTAGTATCCATATAATGTAGAGCGCTTTAGAGTAATTTTACAAATTGCATATTGCGCAATATAAATGTTGTTTACTATTAAACATACAATTGGTTAAAATGATATCTTTACATCGCTCCCATTTACTGATATGTTGCGTGGGTTAAATTAATGTCAAACATATTGATCAAATTTACCTCATCAATTTTGAAAGTACACTTTGATATTTCTTCGTGGAACTCTTTTGAATTGAAGAACACGTTACAGTACGGTAAGTACGGTAAGAACACGCTACAGTACGGTAAGTACGGTAAGAACACGCTACAGTAATGTAAGTACGGTAAGAACACGTTACAGTACGGTAAGAACACGTTACAGTACGGTAAGAACACGTTCCAGTACGGTAAGAACACGTTACAGTACGGTAAGAACACGTTACAGTACGGTAAGTACGGTAAGAAGCATATTCCTTTGATCAGTCCTTACCTGTCGTATGATCCGAGGAACAACCTGTACTACTTGATTTAGTGTCGCCTGAATTGAGCTCGAATTCTCTGTCACCCGTGTTATCCATCACCAGTGTAGCACACGATGTCTCAAACGAACACAGCTGCTCAACTGTAATATATAAATATAAGCTTTATTTATGTTACTACAATTATGAAACAAGTTATTTCAACTTATATAAATCACTCTTGTTGGGCCGGATGTTAGCGCGCGTAGGGTTTTAATTTGGGAGGAAACCGGAGTACCCGGAGAATAACAACGTGGTCGGGCAGGTGACCTATTACCTTTTCACTTCCGATCGGGGAATCGAACCCTGGTCGTTTTGGTGAAAGCCAAGTGTGCTATCCACTGCACCGCCCGACCATCCAAATGTAATACATGTATATAAATTATGATACATACTATATGCATTTATTGAAATCAAACTGTCAACAATACAAGATAATACTATACAAAGCTTACATATGCCAAACATGGGTGGTTCGGTGTTGCAGTGGATAACGCTCTCGCCTTTAGAACCAAGGCGGGCCGGGGTTTGGTCCCATCCCCGATCGAACGTAAAAAGGTATGAGATCACCTGCCCGACTGGTTGGGTTTTCTCCGGATACTCCTGTTTCACTACACTATCATGAAAGTGTATACACCACTTTACTATCATGCCAATATATACACAGCTACACTGTAGTATAAATATACCATTTCACTATGATGAAAATATACCAGTACACTATGATGAAAATATACCAGTACACTATGATGAAAATGTATTTCTCTCACAACAACTATATGTTTCCTCACTCCCGATTAATTGGATAAATCTGCTAGGAGTTGGTAAACATTTTTGGTGACCCACTAGTGGGTTACACCGTGTACGTGATTTCATTGGTCAATTGTTTACTTATGACGTCACGTAACAATGCTTTGCGACTTCATCTTCCATTGTGACGTCATGATTCACGGCAATTGTTTCCCCCATCGAAAGCCTACATAGTGTATTTTCAATGGAAACATATGGCTTTCCAGATAAAATATGAACGTTATGGGAGAAAAAGGATCCCAAACTCGTGATGGTAGGTAATCTTGTTTATCTAACTCGAGTTAGTTAATTTTAGAATTGTAAAAGACCCTCGGTAACCTCGTGTCTTTATACAATTTGAAAATTAACTAACTCGAGTTAGATAAACATGATAACCAACCATCACTCGTTGGGGAACCTCTATGTTACCCACTGCATGTATCGTAACAGGAGACTAATACGGGAACCCCCTGCAGAATTGGGGATTTGGTTTTGTACCCTCTACTTAGGGACACAAAGGCGACCAAAATTAATTTGCTGCACCCATTGCAACATTTGGGATCTTTATCTTTCTACTTCTATGTACTTTTTATTTCCTTGCGCGCGCGCCTTGCTTGATAATACCTCACATCTGGCTTTAATGTTGAGCGTTCGCCCAGGTAAGGAAGGCAATGGGTTCTGTCGCCAGGTCGGGACATACCAAAGTCCTTCAAAATGGTAGTTGTTATTCCCTGCTTAACATTCAGCTTTAATGGTAATGGCAACCAATGGTGTAAGTATAATGTGACCGGGCAGAATGCTGTGCTGGGTTGTTTTGGCATAGTATTAGTGAAATAGCACTATAAAGTCGGCATCAAATCCGCGCTATCACATGGAGGCAAGTTAACCAACATACCCTGTTTCCGGCACACATACACATGCATGCATACACAACACACATGGATGCACGTCCTTAAATGATGGTATGGTATTTGGGCGATATGGCACTATAAAGTCGGCATCAGATCCGTGATCCATCACAAGGAGGCCAGAGCACCAACATACCCTGTCTCCGGCAAATATACACAACATACATGGGGGTACGTCCTTAATTGACCTTAGCTGTTAACAGGACGTTAAACTCCATTAACCCAAAATAATACACATGGTTAATGAAGACCAAACTTTGTCGGTTGTTTAAAACAATTTAGTTAAGTTACCACATTTCATTTACATAGATGATTATCAACCAATATTTAGAAGAAAATATCAAACTTGTATAGAACTAATGAAGATCTTTTAATGGTGTTTACTTAAGTTCTGGCTTGTTTTGAGGAAGCCCTTTGTAGGTAGAGCTATGATTGGTTAATATTGTGTTCTTTTTCTGTAATGTCGCTCTTTCGTGTGACGAACATATTGCAATGAAAACATGCTGCAGACTGAGCAACAACCCACACCCCCTCCTCCTCCTCCTGCATATTCGGGGGTGGTTTCCTCCTTGTCCTCTAGGTAGGGGATATTGAAGAAATCAGAATAGAACTGATGTATCCCACTGCATGTGTGTCGTAAAAGGCGACTAATGTGGGGCCTCCTGCAGAATCGGGGGTTTCTGTCTTCTATGAAGAAGACATGAAAGAGACCAAAATTGATATGCTGCCCCTATTGCAACACTTGGGATCTTTCATGTCCTATCTTTACTGTCTTCTTTCTTTTCTATCTACTTTCTATTTCAGACGGTGTCTTCCTAGGCATCAGTCCTCATATGACCCTGACTGTTGTGTCTTCCTAGGCATCAGTCCTCATTTGACCCTGACTGTTGTCTTCCTAGGCATCAGTCCTCATTTGACCCGGACTGTTGCGAGGATGTTAAACCCAAAACAAACCGACAAATCAGACTGAGCACGTTGTGTCGTAGATAATGGCGCACCAGTAGGGGATTAACAGGATCCGCCTGATATCAAACTCTCTCATATAGGCTTTTGCGACTCGGGAATACAAGGCCAGTGTGAGGGTGTGTGTGATATATAGGCATGTGGGTATGCAAGTATGTATAAGCTTTAGTAGATATTTACATATTTAATTATTATACATTACTCGAAGTAATCATTCTACTCTCTGAATATTGTGTAATACTACCATCAATGCAGAGTGTTGGAATGCCTTCTATATAGCTGTAGCTCTGAATGAATATTGTAGAAATCTACGGATTAACATTTCACTTTTCTGATACTTTTATGAAATATGTCAGCATCTGAAATGGATTTTTTTCTGATTATGAACCAACATGTGACACTTCTCTGATTTTACGATTTCTCCCTTGTGTTCCAGTGATGTGTCTTTATACATCTGTCTATCTGTCTTACTAACATGCTCACACCATCATCAATCAGATGGTTCTCTTTAGAATACACTATAAAGGTCAGACACAAGGTTAAAGGTCAATCTTTTTTAATTTTATCGTTAAAAATTAAGGAACGATGAATCAATTATAAAAAAGGTTATATTTATACCATGTTCTTTAATAGGCCCATTCTCCCATATAAAAAATAAGTCAAAGTTCACAAGGTCATATATAAAGAAATTTAGGCTAAAGGTCAAGGTCACATGGACAAAAAAGGTATTTAGGTCAAAGATGAATATCATAAGGTCATATTAAATAGAATAGTACTTTTAGAATTCTACGTTTACAAAGTTGTTGCTACAAAAACATGTGGTCCGCAATTACAGTCATTTGCTAATTATTCACCATGCTAATTTTCACAGCTCAAATGAATTGTTAAAAAAAACTATAAACAATGTGATATTTTCCCTTTGACAGTATAGCCTCATATGGTTCTGTTGACAAGAAAGTCTTAGAAAACTTCCCTGTCAAACGAATCTGGTAAAAAGTGATTTCAACATGTTTTTAAATTTAAGCTTATACTTCTTTCAGAACAACGATTTGTAGATGGAGATCACCAATTGCCATTCATAGATAATAAACATCTAAGAACAAATCTATAAAGTTGATAAACATGATAAACGTTGCCTTTGTGCGGTTACTCCTGTAAGCCCCGTGTGGTTTGGAGTACCAGACTGTCGGTAGTGGTGTGTGTTGTGTGCCACAATTAATGGCTTCTGTTCTATAAACATTGATATGCTACAAACAAACATCCATTTTTGTGAGGCTATTGATTTTTTTTTTGCTTGTTTACAGACGGCCGTGTGACCAGAGTTGGCCCTCCACATCTACACAACCTCGTAGGGTATGCATAATACATGAGAAATACATCACACTGATCCGATTCCCAAATTTTTGTATATTTTGTACCTTAATTTTTGTTTTAGATTTTTATGTTTATATCTGTGAAGTGATAGCACTGCCATCTCTTACCCTTGCATAGTTATGGAGTGAAAGATTGATGGAGTTAGAGATTGACAGAGCGAACGATTGATGAAGTATTTCTTACTTGATGAGATATCTCTAGCCCTATAATAGCTATGGATTGAGAGACTGATGGAGTTGGAGACTGATGGAGTGAGAGGCTGAAGGAGTGAGATACCGATGGATTGAGATACCGATGGATTGAGAGACTGATAGAGTGAGAGATCGATGTAATGAGAGATTGATGGAGTGAAAAATTGATGGAAAAAGAGATTGATGGATTGAGAGGCTGGAGGAGTGAGAGATTGATGGAGTAAGAGATTGATTGAGTGAGAGAATGATGGAGAGAAGGACTGATAGAGTGAGAGATCCATTAGGTGAGATATTGATGGAGTTGGAGACTGATGAAGTGAGAGATTGATGGAGTTGGAGACTGATGGAGTGAGAGATTGATGGATTGAGAGATTGATTGAGTGAAAGACTGATGGAATGAGAGATTAACAGAGTGAGCGATCAATGGAGTGAGAGACTGAGGGAGTTGGAGACTGATGGAGTGAGAGATTGATGGAGCGAGAGACTGATAGAGTGAGAGATCCATCAAGTGAGAGATTGATGGAGTGAGAGATTGATTGAGAGACTGATGGAGTGAGAGACTGATGGAGTGAGAGATTTATGGAGTGAGAGACTAATGGAGTGAGAGATTGATTAAGAGACTGATGGAGTGAGAGACTGATGGAGTGAGAGACTGATGGAGTGAGAGACTGATGGAGTGAGAGAATGATTGAGAGACTGACGGAGTGAGAGTTTGAGGGAGTAAGAGATTGATGAAGTAAAAGATTGATTGAGTGAGAGACTGATGGAATGAGAGACTGATGGAATGAGACTGATGGAGTGAGTGATCGATGGAGTGAGAGACTGATGGAGTAAGAGAATAGTTAAGAGACTGATGGAGTGAGAGATTTATTGAGAGACTAATGGAGTGAGAGATTGATGGAGTGAGAGACTGATGGAGTGAGAGATTGATTGAGAGACTGATGGAGTGAGAGAATGATTGAGACTGACAGAGTTAGAGATTGATGGAGGGAGAGATTGATGGAGTGAGAGAATGATTGAGCGACTGCTAGAGCGAGAGATAGATAGATTATTTCCTACTTGATGAGATATATCTGTATCTTCCATAGTTAAAAAAGAAATGTTGATTGGATATCTCTTACATTTCCATAGTCATGGAGTCAGAGATTGCTCTGAATGAGAGATTGATAGAGAGAAAAATTGATGGAGTCTCTCTTACTTTTTAAAATATTACCCTTTGGTAATTACTGACACTGGGGCAATCTCTTATTTTTCATTATAACTGTCAAATCTTCATTGTTGAAATAAGAGAAAACCTAATTTTACATACAGCAGGTGAAAAATTGGAAAATTAAGTTTCAATTATCATGACATTTGTTTCTTTAAGCAGGTGTATTTTCCAAATCTTGCCAACTGTTCTGGTTTGGTTAGGTTTTGTTTTTATTTTGTTTAACATCCTATTAACAGCTAAGGTCATTTTAAGAACGTGCCTCCATGTGTGCTGTGTATGCATGCTTGTGTTTATGCATGCTGGAGAAAGGGTATGTTGGTGTACCTGCCTCCTTGTGACAGTACCGATCTGATGCCGACTTTATAGTGCTATCTCTGAATTTGAAAGGAACAAATATTTGAGTACCAAACATAAACTTAAATAGTTATGCTATCTCCTAAGGATACAGTTGTTAATGGATTTGCAATAATTATACAACAATTTACAGCTCTAAACCGAAAATTTATTATACTGGATTGCCTGCCCTAAAGCTTTTCAACTCTCCACCAGGCTTCACTTCAAAAATCCAACGCCAGGACAGGGTTACCCATCCTGTCATTTTAATTGGCAAACATTTTTATCTTCAACAGGGATATTCTTTTACAAGATGAAGTGGGGTTTTTTCCTGCAAAAAAAAGCTTAAGTTCTATTTCTTACAAACTGCTTCTATCTAGTTCCATTTGAATACGTCACTTCTCAACAACACAGCATTTGTATTGAAAACAATTCTACATACTGCTGATTCTGTATTGAAAGTTGAAATCGAGATTTCTTGTTTCAAACAGGTGATCGACATGTCTGTTATATCAGTGATAAGAACAGGGACACATCAGTTGACATGGTAATGTAAGAAACTATCAACTTTGAAATTAAATGTTTCAAATTGATTTCAAAATGTTTACCTTGCTGTTTGTTTCGTAATCACTAACAAGGCACATCTGACACATGTTTCGTAATCACTAACAAGGCACCATCTGACACATGTTTCGTAATCACTAACAAGGCACCATCTGACACATGTTTCCAATGTGAATCAGAGGGAAGTCTGAAGCTCAAACAAAACCAATAGGATTTGTATATTGAATTGACCAATCAGCACTCGTTTGGTCAGGATCCTGACCAAGATGGTGACCTTGACCTGTCTTAGTTTCAAATAGCACTGCCTAGCAGAGAGAAATGAAACTAAGGCAGGTAATGCAGTCTAATAATTTACTTGATAATCCTTAAAATGGTGATTAATTTTTTCAATTTTAGTCAGGTTCCCAAAGCCATACTTGCCAACCCTCCCTATTTAGGTGGGAGACTCCCAATTTTGGACCCTTAAATGACCATTTCCAACCAGTGAATTTGCTAAACTATTCCTTTTTTCTAAGATCTAATGATTTCATCTGAAAAAGACAACTAAAAAAATTCCATTTAAAAGTATATTTTTCCTTAGGGTGTACATACACACATTTTATTTACGCTTTTAATTCTGTGTATGTGTAATCTCCCCCATGGAAATTTCAAAAAAATGGCAAGTAGGCTTAAAGCTACCCAATTGTAAAACTGAAACATTTAAATAATATTGCACATGAATGTAAGTAATTGATTCAAAACATGCAGTCTAATGGTTGTAATGTTCTATATGATACATTACACAGGTCAGTATTTTAACAAATCAAAGATATTGGAAGTGTTAATCAATTTCTTTCAACACTCTCTTTAATAAACACTTCTGCTGTTTAATGGAACACCAGGAAGTCGATAAACATAGTCAAGACAAAAACGTTTTGAAAAAAAGAAACATGCATGATGTTCATATAATTTTTCATATTTTGAAATATATTTGTACTCCATTAATATTATCAAGAAAAGTGCAAAACTACCCATCCATATTTGATAATAACAAGACAGGGTGTATAATGTCTAGTAACGGCTTACACATTACTACCTGTGATTTGTGTGTTATAATTATCTCCCTTTAGGAAAAATGCTACCTTACACATCATACCTGTGATTTGTGTAAGAGTTAAGGTTATATGCTACCTTATATATTACACCTGTGATTGGTGTTATAGTTAAGGTTATATGCTACCTTACACTATACCTGTGATTGGTGTTATAGTTAAGGTTATATGCTACCTTACACTATACCTGTGATTGGTGTTAGAGTTAAGGTTATATGCTACCTTATATATTACACCTGTGATTGGTGTTAGAGTTAAGGTTATATGCTACCTTATATATTACACCTGTGATTTGTGTTAGAGTTAAGGTTATATGCTACCTTATATATTACACCTGTGATTGGTGTTAGAGTTAAGGTTATATGCTACATTATATATTACACCTGTGATTTGAGTGAGAGTTAAGTGTGTATGCTACTTTACACATGCTACTTGTAATTTGTGCTAGAATTATCACCTTTATGGTTAAATGCTATCTAATAACATTATACATGTGTTTTGTGTAAGGATTATCTCCCCTTAATTAATTAATAATAACTTAATAATGATATTTATACTGTAACTCTTCTGTGTCCTTCCTATATTGCCGAATCAATTAACCAAGTGTCCATAACAATTAATACAGCATGGTTAACATGTTTGTAAGTGAGGAACTCTTTTGTAAAAAACATGTGTCGCAGTAAGTTATATCCTTAAGATAATGCGTAAAAAAAATCATTGGGTAACTTCAATAGATTTTCAGCACCTGTTGCATAGAAAATGAGGCCATGTTTCCCGAGTACTAGTGAATGACAACCTACACACAGGGACTAAGTCTGTGTCGGGGTATTGGTAAACATCACAGCGTTGGTTTTGTAAACAACCTGAGTATATGAGCCTCCACTACTTAACGTACACACATCAAAGAGATAGAAAGCTGTGTGCATTGAAATCAATTCTGATCAAATCAACGGCAAAGCGTTGTTGTACTGAAGGTGGCCTATACACGTGGCTTAGATCAGAATATTGTATAAATATTGCCCTTCTTTAAAATGTTTTTATGTTGTTTGTTAGCACTGAGATGAATATCCAATATTGCATGCACTGGCAGACAATGTGTTGCTATCACAGAATAGATTGATGTGTAGGTCTGAATGCCTTTAAGTCCTGTGTGATTCTTGTTGTCAGTAACATCATCGATTTACAGTTCTATACACGACAAATAATCAAATTATCACGTTTACCTTCCCATTGGACAGGAGACAGATTAACACCCATCAATTAACGAAAAAGGGTACCAGAGGCCGGCATATCCCTCTAAAAACCCCTAACCAATACATGTTAGTACATAAATAATTCTTATTAGGAAGAGCCTATTCCGTCTTTTCGTATTGCAGAGTTATCTGCTCTTGATAGCAGGTATTGATTGTTACGTCATTGGTTTGTGTGAGAAAATTACGTCGTTTTCTCAAAAAATGATGACGTTACTCT
>JAUMHH010220110.1:0-12226 GCA_032359455.1 Chlamys rubida
ATTTTGTCGTATGGACTTTTACGTTATTGACAAAGCGAGATAGGCGAGACATATAATTACGCGTAATTCTTGTTTTTGTTTACTACCTAACTTGTAAATGAAATGAAACTAGGGTGCTTCTTAAAATGACATTTATCGTCCATAACTGGTTTTTGTATACACGTTTTCAGTGCTGAAGAATGTATGTACAGTCGTTACATGCGTGTTACAGGATGATAATGTTGATAGCTTTCTTAAACACAGACAAAATCACTATTAAATTGATGCATTAAAATGTTGCGGCATTGGACTGGGTCAATCACCAGGGACCAGAAAGCTTTTGGTTAAGATTGTCATGTCTAAGAGTCTAAAGGTTTGAATCTTGGTCTGGTAGCAATACCCATATAAGGTTCTTGTATACATGTCCTCGAAGTCAAAGACTATGGGAGGAATGTATGTAAGCGGAACTGGATTGTTTGGATCGCTGGCAACCAGTTAGCTCAATTAATCCGAGTGCCCATATAGAGTTCAGAAGTCCAGATTGAAACTCCAGATCGACCTTATCGAATCTGCTGAAATAGGTTCAATGTACTGACTATGATGGTTTTTATAATCATGATGTGGTCAAATTAGTCTGAATTTATGTTATAATCAATAATAATAGTGATATAAAAATCAACCTCTTACAATTATATGCTTGATATTTGAGAGCAAAATATTGGAGGTATTTTTTTATTTTAACATTTATTATTAACAGAACTTCTGACTGACAACTACTGTGCACAGGGACCTGATAATTTATTACAGCTATATTTGGACCTAAACTAAGATGTTCAAATTAGTTTTACATGTTGAAGGGGTTAAGATCTACTTTCGGTAAAAATGCCACCCCAATGCGTATATATAATCATTGGGGCGGCATTTTATAAAAAGTCAATCTAAACCCCTTAAACATGAAAAATTACTCTGAACACCTTTGTCTCGGGCCAAATATAACAAACAGGTAGTTGTAACAAATTTTCAGGTCCCTGTGCTCCTGTGGTGTGTTATGGGAATTTAGGTAAAGTGGAATTGAAATTATAGGCCTATATGATCGATTATGGTAGAGCGGGTTTTCAATGGAACGAAGCGAAACGAAACGAAAAAACCAGTCTGCGACGGAAACGGAACGAATTGAATCTTGAGAACGGAATAAAATGAAAACGCGAATGGAATGGAATGAAAACGGAATGAAAACGCAAAATCTGTCAACTGAAACGCTGACACCCCTGTATGTAGTAGAAATATACACTAAGGAATATGTCTAAGAACCTAATATTGTTGTGCCCTCATAAATGTTTAAAAAATAATAACGTACCTTAATAAGATTAAAAATCTTTGTATTGTGATTTTTTCTTAATATTTTAAGAAATTAAGGACAAAAGGTAAAGGACTAGGGGCGTTAAGGGTCATTTCCAGCCTCATCGGATATTTAGGTTTAGGTGTTATAAGTTGAAATTTTCATGAGTATTTATGAGGCCAAAAATGACCCATAACGCCCTTAGTCCTTTTATCAGGCAGCGAGTCTATTACAGAATAAATAACTTAAAAATGACAGAAAATGAAAAGGGAAATGAATTGATTTTAAAGAAAAATGTAATTTCACCTGCGTGTGAAAACCAGGGTGTTATGTGTACAAAAAGTTGGGGTCCCGAAATTGGCACAATATTAGAATGATTTGAATGATTGAAATAAATATCCGTCCAAAAGCATTAGTACCACGTGTTTTTTGACGTTTACCTGCCTGGTTTGAATTTTAGGAGTGCATATTCTCATAAAAATTCAAAGTAAACATATTACTTGCTTGCACAAATCAGGAATACAGTAGTCAATGGAAACTTTGATCCATATGAAGGGACGTGGAACGGTTGAGTTTGGAAGGCGGTCGGATATCTCTGGAAAGTCGCCATTGTCTGAAAATAGAAGTTTTATATATGCAAGTATTGATATAATATTCATAATTCAAATCATATAAAAACAGTAACTGTGATTTGCACATATAAAACCAAAACGATATTATTTTTCAAATATGTATGCATGAATACCATTGATAAAGCTGTACAAATAAATAAATAAATAGCTTAATACAAAGGTTACAAGGGTGTATAAATAATCATAATAAATAATAAGTCGCTTTACCACAATATAATGCGTTGGTCGTCTCAAGGCGTTTCACACTTTTTTATCCGCGGTTGTAGTGTGTATTAGAACAGCCAATATTTTTCTCAACTCCCTGTGGAGCATACAGCCCGGTGCTGCTAATTCAACACTCACAGCTAGCATACAACAATTCCAGCACTGCCCAATTACGTACTCTTGTACAGCTTAGTAGACTGCAACAAGCGGACTAAAAAATCGTGTTTTTCGGTCACGTCCTAGCATTAGACTACCGTGCCTCCAATCAATAAAATCAGCCTTTCAAACGTCAATACTTTAACTGACTGTTCCAATATATATAATAAGCTTTTAACGCAATCAAATGCCCAACAAACAAGAATACTTACCGAAGTGCTACTGCGTCATGGTAACTAACTACAAATATATCTACGGAGGTACATTAAATGAATGTCCGTCCAATCATTTCTAAGCTTTAGTACCACCTGTTTTATGACGTTTACCTGAATTTTAGAAGTGCATAAAAATGTTAATATGATACATTGCAAGTCAATTTCTCATTCCATCAGCATTTTGCCTGAAGTGATGCATTGGATTCCCGCGAGACGGGTTTAGTATGAATAATTTATTATGTATACTTTGAACGTTCCGTAAAGATATTTTTAAATATAGAATATCGCACTGTGTTTTCAACTAAACACCATATGTTACAAGGTAAATGTCAATAAAATGTTAAGAATTCACAGCAGGTGATTTGAAAGTAACCATGTGCATCACCGTGTTTAATTAGTAACTACAAAGTATTCACGACATTTTCTTTTTTTCCACATACTAATATAACAGTTAAGGAAAATATTTAATGTACAATGTACGCATACCTTACCTAATGTCCAATAATATATATATATTTTTGTGACATGAATGTAATTATCCATTGCTATTGTATTGTTTTGTCTTGATTAATATGAAATGTATTGTAGTCTTCAGTTGGAGAAAATAAAGATAAAAATAATAATAAACACTAGTACATGGGCACTAGCATTACTGTACATGTTCACTTGTGCTCTCAACCGTATTAATCTTTTCGTTTATTACCAAGTCAGTATATTCACAAAAGCGTGTTCATACAGATGCATTTTTGAGTGATGTGTTATCACCATAATTGGAGTAAAGAAAGCTATGAACCAGAATTCAATTAACCTTAAAGGATGTATTATTTTCTGAAATTTTGGATGCAGAGATGAAAACAAAACACGTTGGAAGTTGACATATGGAGAGATATACAGTCACTTTAGAGAACCGGTGAGACAATGTGACTTAAATGCAATATTAAAGGAGAGAGTTTACCAAAACACTGAACATAAAACAAATAGGCCAGAAACTCATTCACCCCTGAAGACACATTTGAATTCTTCCAATTCAAAGGTTGGAATAGTTCATTATGAAGTTTCAGGGGTGAATGAGTTAATGTGTTTACAATAGAGGTAAAAATAAGAATGTAACATCAACAACATCTAAACTAAATGAAGCTTTCGAGTTATTTTGTTGTTGAGGTCAGGAATAAAAACGGTGCTGAATACAGGTCAAACAGTATGTATGAGATACACTGTAGTAGTGAGCATACAACAACACTTCAGGAATAATACACGATTTTAAAAGTTTCAGGATGATACGGAATTCGCTGAATGTATGGAATTTGAAATGCTAAAATAAAAAAGTATTCCAAAATAAGGATTTGTTAGTTTAAACTATAGTTTATTCGTGTCAATTAGCATGTACACTTACAAAATACATTTCATTCTGATGATTGGGAAACAAGTACTATTGTACTTATACATAGTCCTTCTCATCGTTTATAACAAGCTTAGCTGATAATATATGTATAACTTTGCAGATATAACCTGATTATGTACATAAGAAACTGTTAAGAAAGAAAGATAGATAATGAAATTAGGCATACAGAAAGAAACTGATGGAGTTTTACCCGGCTGGATGGGTGGTTAAGTTTACATGATATCTCAATGTAGTTAAATTCTAATTGCTTGTAAATCCTCCTGTTGATTTGATAAAATTTTAAGTAGCTATAAAAACTTTTACTTTGATCATACGTGAAAGATACATCACCAAACAGTAGTTAATCAACACTTAATTGGTAAGCAAGGATTACAATTGCCCAATTTATTAAATCGAGGAAAAAAATGAATGAAGTAAAGGTTCAAACACAGCCAGTATACATCCCCTTTGTTGATTTTTCACTTTTTTTGTGGTTTGTGTTGAATTTACCGTGACTGTCATATAAGAAAGATGAATGTAACACACACACAAATGATAACACCTTTAAAAATTAGTTATCGAGTATGCCAGAAATTAATTATACTGCCCATACAGCTGTTTTGGCCTTCTAGGACTCTTCGGTGATGCTAGGGATCACAACGTTGGAAATCTAGATAGGTCTACACTTCTGTTTAAACAGACGTGACATAAAATACCATTAATTTATGAATTAAATACTGGTTAATTTCAAATTAATAAGTAAAGTGCGTACATTATGAACCATGCCACTACGCCAAAGAGATGACTGTGGCCGCCAACGTTACGACAAACCTCGTGGACTGAAAATCCATCAGTAGAGTCTACCGTCTTTGGGGTACGGTAGTCTAGTGTTATGACGTTAAACAAATCAGACTACATAGAATTGCATGTATCATTGTAAAAATAACACTTATAAACCAGAAAAACTGTCCTACAGGTAACGTCTATGGCAGTCACAGGTATACATAAATACCACACACTCTAGAAAATAAGGGATGTATATGCTGGCTGTATTTAAAGTACCTTTTTTATTCATTTTAAACATTTATTTATTTACGGTACAGATTTACTCATTTACGATATAGATTTATTGATTTACGATTTGCATTTATTTATTTACTATAAACATGTATTTATTACCGATATAAAACGATTTGCATTTATTGCGTACGATATACGTTTATCAATTTGCTATATACTTTAATTGATTTATTTTATACATTTATTCATCTACGATATACGTTTATTCATTTACGATATATATTTATTCATTACATATTTAAATTTATTTATTTACGATATACATTTATTTAATTACGATAAAAAATTATTTATTTACGATTTGCATTTATTCATTTATATTATACATTTATTTATTTACAATATACATTCATTAATTAACTATATACATTTATTTATTTACGATGTACATTAATTTTTAATAAATATTTTGAGATATTACACTGTTTAACATGTATTTGACTATAGTTAATGAAGCATCTATTAACGTATTTAAGTATTTTGGTTGTTTGTACAGGATTTACAAGGACCATTTTTTCAAATTACACTCTAAAAATCGAGTAGATACTGACAATAGATATTTCATATCAAAACTGTATGCAGGTATTAATGACATAACCTTAAGGCAACGCCCAGTTTGGTCAGTTTTATATTTTGGGAAACCCGGTGATAAAAATAGCTACGACCGAAATAGCGCAATATCCGGGCCTTTCAGCGAGAGGTAAACATGTACAGTACCACGCTGTCGACCGACAACACAGTGTTAGGGAGTCTGATTTCACACATATACACAATACATAAGCAAGAATGATAAGTATTTGAATATATAATTCTAATGAAATATTTATGATAATGTTTGGATTTGAATAAAGAGAGGCAGGTTTACTTAGAGTATGCACACACTGAGAGGGTAGGCCACCGCTGGGAGAATTTCAAACCGCACAAAGAATGACATCAATATGTGCAAACGTCAAGCAGATTGATCTGTTGTTTGGAAGATGCATTCGATTCAGAATAAATGCCTGCACTTGTATAACAAAGAAGTTAGGTGAATAAAGCGAAAATTTACCTTCTCTCCTTGGCTGTAAAGACATTTTAATTTGTTAGCTAAAAGTTCACCGATAGCTGCCGCTAAAAACGTACGGTTGTACAGTAAAGAATTTCTTTATATCTGATTAAAAACGCCAGGAAAACATTGTCTCTTTGTCAATTGCTCGACATGTATTGATCAAGAATTTTGCGACAAGATTAAAAAAGAAACTTACCTCACTAAATTGCCTCGTTAAAACTGCATATGTTCAGTATATCATTCGATATAAAATGTTGTTTTACTCTTTTTTTGCATCGCAGAGGAATCCTAGAAGAACAAAATGAAAGTATGGTCAAGTAAAATGTTACTTTGTTTGACTGTCTACATCTGCAAATAGGTGCTCACTTTCAGATTATTTTACAACATGACCAAACATTTATATGGCATATCCGGGATTTTAACAAGAGTCCCAATGGGCCTGCATCGCTCACCTGGTATTAATTTCACACTCGTAACCTTAAAACTGATCTACAGTAAATCTATAGGTAAAAAATCAGTACTTATGACTATAATTATCATTCAAAAGAACCTGTTAAAAAATGTTAAAACATTTTACCCCTGTGACCTTGAAAGTCAAACAAGGTCATTACAATGAACAAAATTTACAGCCCTTCATCTCGGGATGCAACTTGCCAAATATCACTATCCTTGACCTTTTCTTTATTGAGATTAGGTCATTTAAAGGTTTTTACATATTTGACTAAATGTGACCTTGAAAATAGGTCAAGGTCATTCAAATGAACAGGCATGATAGCCCTACATCCAAGCATGTTACTGTCCAAATATCAACATCCTGGGCTTCGTGGTTATTCAAAAGAAGTCGTTTAAAGAGTTTGAACATATTTGACCCCTGTGACCCTAAGTATAGGTCAAGATCATTCATTTTAACAATTTGGTAGCTCTTTAATCAATCATGTTACCAGCCAAATATCATCATCCTGCGCCTTTCTGCTATTCAGAAGAAATAGTTTCAAGGTTTCAAGGTTTCAAACATACTTGACCCCTTTGACCTTGAATATAAGTCAAGGTCATTCATTTTAACAAACTTAGTAGCCCTTTACCCCAGCAAGTTACTGGCCAAATAGCATTATCCTTTTGCCTAATGGTTATTAAGAAGAAGTGGTTTAAAGATTTTGAAAATATTTGATACCTGTGAACTTGAATAACGGTCAAGGCCATTCATCTTTACACACTTGGTAGCCATATATCCGAGCATGCTACAGGCCAAATATCATCATCCTAGGCCTTCTGGTTATTCAGAAGAAGTCATTTAAACATTTTAAACATATTAGATCCATGTGACCCTCGTATTGAAGTCAAGGTCATTCATTTGGACAAACTTGGTAGCCCTTCATCCAAGCATGCTTCTGGCCCATATATCATCTTCCTGGGCGTTTTGGTTATTCAGAAGAAGTCATTTAATGATTTTAAACATATCTTACCCTTTTGACCTTTAATATATGTCAAGGTCATTCATTTGAACAAACTTGGTAGTCCTTTATTAAAGCATGCTTCTGGCCAAATATCATCATCCTGGGCCTTTTGGTTATTCAGATGAAGTCGTTTAAAGAATGTAAACATATTTCTCCCCTATGACCTTAAAAATGGGCAAAGGTCATTCATTTGACCGTCAACAACATGCACTATACCTAACGTCATTTTTGTTTCATAAATACTGTATATATTATCGACTTTTCTTTTCTGTACAAAGTTGATATTTCTATAAATAGAACGCATAATGAACAGGTAAAATTTCAGCTTGAAATGGACTCTTTTATATTTTGGATAATATTAGGGGATAAACGATTAATATAAGCAAAAATCACGCATAGTTCAAATGTGTATATATTAATGCAATATCAAGACTATTTAACTGTATACATTCGATTTCTGAATCCCAGAGATTCAAGTATCTAGAATTAAAACCTTATTAAATACATACCTCAGTATTTTAGAGTAGGAAATCGGCTTTTCCAGGAAACGATCATAAACTTTAAAATTATACTCTGGAAATGGAATTAAAAACCTGGAAATTGAAAGAAAATATATTTGCACCAGGATGTTTCTCTATTTGACATCCAATATTGATGAATTGCTTTGCACTATGCACCATATATCAATCTTGTTGACAGTAATGATACTCATCTGAAGCATCGTGACAAGATATTAGCTAGAGGGAGACAGGTGGAGAATCGTAGTGATGTCACAAATCACGTGACAATCGTAAAGTGATGAAAATCCATATATAGCCACCGATGGAGAATTCCAATGATGACAACACGTTTTCAACACCATGACAAGATTAGCTGAACAGGAGTCAGGTATGTACATGTCTCAGATAGCCACCAGTACAATTTCGGTACGCTACAAAATGTCGTTTCCTAGGATAAAAGTTTCCGGAACAAAAATCATGTGACTTGGAAGTCACGTGGAACGTGATGGGTATGCATATCTCCGTTGTGATGGTAAATAAGTAAGAAACCAGCTTCGATAAAGTGTAAGACTGCTAAAGGACTATATACAGTTTGGGCCTTTTTGGCCCCCAAATCCACCAAAATTAAAAATCTTAAGTAGAACTTTCAAATGACTTTTTCTTTACTTTTGAAAACTTCCTCGGTACTATCATGTAAACATTTATTTGTGCTTTCAATAATGACTGCAATGGTAACTAGTTAATATTTGCATAAATTACTGAAATTTGAATATTCATTCAATTTTGACAGGTTTTCACCAATTTATTTTCTTAGCTACCATAGAATGCACTCTTGAACAAACTTTATATGTCTCCTAAAGATGTATTACAGGTGCATACGCATACGATATTAAGGTTTTTGCAATCATGCGCTCTATAGTTTCCAGGAAAAGAAGCTATGCAAAATAGGACAATATTCACTGAATATTCATTTTTTTCTAATTTATGCAAATTTGAACTAATTACCATACATTATGTACAGTAGCAACAATAATTAGAAATAAAAATAAATATTTTCATGATAGTATTTGGGAAATATTTAAAATTAAAAAAATAGTCGTTTGAAAGTTCATTTAAATGTTTTGAATGTTGATGTATTTGGGGGCCCAAACCATATATAGTCCTTTGGAAGTAAATTGCTGCAACAGAATGCTTTTGCATGAAGTTGTAAGATAACTGGGCGTTACTGGAAGCACACATCCCTCCATCACGTGACATGCGTATAGAATCCGGAGAAAAAATCTCGATTTAAATTTAACGACGTTTTATGTTTAGAATGCTATATTTTTAAAGATGAAAATAGCTCAGAAATCATTGAAAATTAAAGATGATTATGCAGGTAAGAAGTAAATGCTAATCGTCGTAATATCTTTTTGTACATATTCAAATGAAACATTCTGCACAATCACAAACCAAAAACATTAGTCTATTCAATTAAACTCAAAGCATTCTCCACAAAATGAAGCATGACTGTTTTTCATACAATTAAACATAAATCATCACAGACACTCACCATATGTCAAACAGAATACAGGAATCTTATGTAAATAACACCGTATTGGAAATATATCCCTCTCACAAAATGCAATATAACAATTTACCATACAATAACATGATTTAAACGTATACCTCTGATTTGTCAATGTTTGCTTATTTAAGTAGAATAACCCAAACAAACTTACTACCGTTGAGCAAATGTATAACTGGTTAACGATGTGAAATAAGTTAATTCATCCCTACAAGCAAAGTGAATGTGATCAATGTTATCGACAAAAGAAATGAACATAATTTGGCAATTTATTTGATCACAATTTCAGACGAAAATGGATATTTATGATATCCACTAAGAACAAAAATCAAGCAGCAGTCATTGGCTTTTGGACACTTTTTTCCAAATATATAAATTACTGGGGAAACACTTCTCGCTGTAAGTCAAATGAGAACTAATCATAAAACTGTGGTTCTAATAAGCCTGTATATTTATAAATCAAAGAAAATTATCTAGAAAGCATTTGAAAACTGGCTGTCTAGAATTAATATTATTGCGTCGGATAAGACAGATTAATGTAATTCTAAAATAGTTTTACTCCAAACCAACTCATGCTGAAACAAGTACTAATTGTAATGGGGACCATTACAGATGTCCCACAAACTGCCCCCATAGTCGCAAATATGCATCATAAAAGGATCGCATTGCCATAGTACACCTACAATGTACATACAAAATTTGAGTGAAATTGAGCAATTTCTAAATTGCAACCAATCAGAATACTCTGTATTGAATACCAAATTTCATCAAAATCGAACAATATCTATAATTGACCAATAAGAAGCCACCATGTGGCTGCTCTGGCATCGAAACCTACGCGGTTGAATTTGCAGTTCCCTAATAACCATATATACTATTTCGACCAATCAGAAGCCTCCGCTTGGTTGATTTAATGTTGATATGGCAACGAAACCTATGCGGTTGTAATTGCAGTGCCCTAATACCCCTATATACCAATTTTCATCAAAATCGAACAATATCTAAAATTGACCAATCAGAAGACACCGTGTTGTTGCTATGGCAACGACCTGATCGGAATTTAAAACCACATGTGCACCCATCCCCATGCTCATAGGAGGGCAGTGAGGCAACTTAAAGGAGCGTGTTCCACGCTCCCGTATGTATGCTGCAGTAGCTGTGACAGCCTATCCGCACCTAGGGGCTGACCGACCATAGGGCGTGACCTGGATGGGCAAGGTCATTTTGAATCACCGAGGGGCCTGTAGGCAGGAGACTTACCCCCCTCAAGACGACTGAGCACGGGCTTCGCCCGTGAAAGTAGTCTATAAACCAACCAACCAACCAACCAACCAACCAACCAACCAACCAACCATCCCCATGCTCATCTATAAGTTTGCAAAGTTTCATTAGGTTCTGTACAGTCATCTCTGAGAAAATGTCCGGACAATTTCAAGGCGGAAGCTATAATAATAACACATGTAGCAAGTGCTAATTGTAATGGGGGACCATAACAGATGTCCCTTAAACTGCCCCATAGTCACGAAGATGAATCAGAAAAGGTTAGGAATGCCATAGTACACTTACAATATACGTGTGAATTGCGACTAATCAGAATTGTCTGTGTGGTTGCTATGACAATGATATCTATGCGATTGAATTCGAAGTCCCCCAATACCCCTATATACTAATTTTCATCAAAATAGAACAATATCTATATTTCGACCAATCAGAAGCCTCCATGTGGCTGCTATGTTAACGAAACCTATGCGGGTCAATTCGCAGTCCCCTAATAACAATATAAACTAATTTTCATAAAGATCAAACAATATATAAATTTCGACCAATCTGAAGCCTCCGCGTAGTTCCTGTGAGGTTGCTTTTGCAACGAAACATATGCGGCTGGAATCGCAATCCCCTAATACCCCTATATACCAATTTTTATCAAAATCGAACAATATCTAAAATTGACCAATCAGAAGCCTCCATATAGTTGCTATGGCAATGAAACCTATGCGGTTGAATTTACAGTCCTCTAATACCCTTATATACCAATTTTCATAAAAATCAAACAATATCTAAATTTCGACCAATCAGAATCGTCCGCGTGGTTGCTTTGAGGTTGCTATGGCAACGAAACATATGCGGCTGGAATCGCAATCCCCTAATACCCCTATATACCATTTTTTATCAAAATCGAACAATATCTAAAATTGACTAATCAGAAGCCACCGTGTCGTAGCTATGGCAACGATCTGATCGGAATTTAAAATTGAATGTTCACCCTCCCCATGCTCATCTATGTGTTTGCAAAGTTTCATTAAGGTCTGTCCAGTCATCTCTGAGAAGACGTCCGGACAAGTTCACGGCGGAAGATATTGAAAGAACAATAATTACAATAAGTTTATATATTAATCCTTATTTCTATGTGAATGACCGTAGCGACTAAACAACGACTGATCTGAGTACATGTTGACTAAATTAGATAATCTGACCACACGGGCTTTTTGTACAATGTTTACTTGCCGAAATATACACAATTTAAGTTCCAATCTAATCCGCCTTGCTACTTCCAGTCGCCATTTTGTAAACAGGACCTAATCTCGAGCTGATGTGCGTTTGAAAGAGTTTGAAGTATTGCAAAGCTTCTAAACGATCATGCCCAGAACATACTCTCTAAGGATGATGTTTT
>JAUMHH010220121.1:1440-12226 GCA_032359455.1 Chlamys rubida
TACTGTGTAGCCTATATACTTACTGTGTAGCCTATATACTTACTGTGTAGCCTATATACTTACTGTGTAGCCTATATTTACTGTGTAGCCTATACTTACTGTGTAGCCTATTAAAGTGTTTCTTATTATACAAAGTATCAGCGAAAATCATATGTTCTCTTGATTTGATATGTGTAGAAGCTAACTGAGCTAAGCACACCTCGGTTCCGGAGACATGAGCATATCGCGTCCGACACATCATTCATAAACGTCTCTCGCATCAAAAGGACTTACATGTGTGATTCACGGAGCAAAGAAAGATCGTCAACGGTATAAGTAATCGCCTGCTATAATACATAGATGTCGTTCCGGTATTCAACCTGTTCCTACTCAAACTCATGGATATACCTCAATTTTCCCTTCCCTTGAACGATCGTAGATTATGATCAAATAAAAAATGTAAGAATGTATTGTCCTACTTTTAAAAAAGGATGGTATGTATCTGAAACATTTATTTCTGATTTATTCAGCAACACTGAAGCCGTCATAAAGATGATAAGTGTCTTTTCCAATTTCTTTAAGACGACGTTTCAGAAAGATATGCATCTTCTAGCTATGTGTGAAATATGTTATGATGACCTGTCATAATTATGAAACGTGAATCTTTGCCATTATCATATCTCAACCTTTGAAAGTGTAATAACATTGTCATAAAAATAATGTCGATCTGTTTCGCGACCGAATAACTGTTGACCCGATATCAAAGGTCAACATATTTCAGTGACTCTATCGTACATGTGACGTTCGTGGGTGAACAGAGAAAACGTCAGCCCGATTATCCTTTGACTCCAATACCTAGGCCAAATTGTACAAATATAAAACTTCCATGGGCCAGTGGTACATACACATTTAAGATAAATTTTATTATAAAATTTCAAATTTTTAGATACATTTCCGGATTTTTGATAATATACAGTTCACACAACAGAGTTACCTCCCCTCGTATAACTATTGTGTGTATTTAGCTTTTAAAACAGAAATCCCCTTAAAATGAAATGATGATTATCAGATAAAAACTGTTAAAACGCATCTTCTCCTGAAATTTAATAGACTAAATGTGTCGCGTTAAGGATGTATCCTACTGTGCACAGTAATTTTATATAGTTATCGCCTTTACAAAAATCCATTAGTATTTTCCCTTGAATGATTTGAAAAAATCCGAGTGTTTAATGTATTCATTCTTGTTTGACTTTTAAGTATGCAACAAATAAGTTATAGAAAGTCGTTAATGATAAAAAAAACTTTATCAATATATATTGAAACTCTTTTGGAAAGGAGATACATAAATGATAGTAACGAAGCATACAGCCTTAAGTAAATGAAATACTATTAAACTTATCCCACGGTTACAATGACAATTCTGTACACACGGAAATGTTAAACGATTCAATACTTAATTAGCATTACCAGTTATTCTAATCAATTTAAAATAATGCTAATAAGACAAATGTTTTGAATTTTGCATAATTAATCAAGTCATTATAATCCGCCCATTGTTGCGTCTAATCATGAGAAAGTGCTTCAAATAACGGTATGTGATATATCGCTAGTCACTCTGAAATCATAACTATATACGTCGGAGATGTACAGACAAATATATACCGCACAGCTATAAAAGAACACACATACGCATATATATTATGTATATATGTATGCATGATTTATGAGATTATCCACATATATGGACATTTATACGAACTCTTTCTCGATAGGAGATACATATAGCAGCGCAACATATTGCCTTAAGTAAAAAACGACATGTTAACCGAGTTATTGACACACTGACAATTACAACACATTTTGAACACAGAAATATTATACAGTTCGATACTCGCAGGAAAAGCGATAAAATGTATGAAGTCATGAAGTAGACTCAGATGAATTAACTCATACACTAATCCATTAATCCCGTGTTTATTTATTCAAGAACTTGTGTGACGTGTCGAGAAAATCTGTGAACTCACTGAGTGAAATTATAAACCTATGATCAAGTGAAATGAATTGATAATGTATGAATCCATAAAATGAGTTCATGAACCCATGAAATGTATCAAGTAAACTCATGAGCCCATGAACCAGCGCAATAGATTGGACTAATGGAGTAGCTTTTTGACATTATCTTATGATTGACGGGCCCCAATGGTACTCATCAGTTATGTTGAAATATACACGACTTTCTCAGTTTGAAGTGATATAAATAGGATAGGATAATAAACCCAGTCCATCTTTTCCACACTTCAAGCAGTGACTGTACATTATATTTTTTAAACCATTGCGATAAAATTGTAGTTAAAGCCGACACATATATCTCGGACACGAGCCGAAGGCGATACACTCACTTAAAAACACTCGTCAGATAAAATCTTGCTCTATGGGTCAAAATGTGACGAACTCATTCATGTCAGAAAACGGTTAAACATTTGGAAAAAACCCACAAGAAGTGTAATATATCTTAAAGCAACAATACGACGTTATCTGATAGAGGGGGTAAATCTTTACTGTTTCAACAGCTGCGCTGGGTGGAGTTGAAGGAAATATCTACAGGACTTCTTTAATTTCCAAAGAACAATGCATTTAAATGTAATTAAAACGAGAAACGTTTGCTAGCTATCTACAACATATATATAAAATGTTTCGTATCAACCCGAAAGCCGAAATTTACTTTCAGTCTCATTATCAAAATTCTTAACAGGGAAAACTTCTAAATTAACAAAGAATTTTAAAGTTTTATTTGATAGCAGGTTTAGTTTCATGTGTGATAACATTTCAAAGAATCTATATATGTCTGACATCAGTAGAGTTTCGCTAGCGTGTAGAACGTCTGAGATCGTGAGGCTACATATAAAACAATAATATCAAAAAAAGGCATGGCAACAAGTCAAATTCTAGAGATCTTATCAAAGACAAAATACGTTACGATGAAAGTGAATTTTTATATCTGTGATCAACTTTGTAATTTCAAAGACTTAACATCCTACAAAATACTGGGTTGGGACCGAGTTCAAATCAGAGAGTCAACACACGAGTTTAAAACGATAGCCTCATAGAAACTATCAAACGCCTGCTTTGAATAGAAAGTAACAGCGGCACAGGGATCTGGTATATAACATCATAGAAGTACGAAGTATGCTGTTTGAAAAGAATGGAATTGGAACTCGGGAATTTGCACTATACTAAATCCATACAATTTGAATATACACAAAGGGGAAAACTCGTGTTAAAATCGACCGCGGTGATCATAAAATAACATTAAGAAAACGGTCGCGCCAAGTCCCTGTGGACAAATTGTATAAAGTTATTGTCTATATTTTTCATAGTGATTTCTCCATCGATGTGGTGCCACAGGGGCTAGTTATACATAGTATAATAGTAGACTACAAACGTATGCTACTAAATGTACAGCCATTGAATCATTATGCCGCGTCCCTGTGAATTTTACCGTGTATATCTGACATGCCCGTGGTCAGCAGGACAGGTCAGAAAACAAACAAACATCAATGTAAATATCTTGTAACTGAATCACATATCTTACACATTCCGTCTGACTGACTTCCGATCAAGTTTAATATGCTTCCGGTATCAAATACGGTTATCAATCTTCATTGTGGTCGAACATTCCTGTGACGGAGATTTGTTTGGTTAGTCCCTTGCTCAGTATGAGATATATAGCATCTTAATCTTACTCTGTGTGACGTGTATTCGTAGTGCAGCTGATACTTATATGGTAATCTTGTAGATAGATTTGATGCGACAGGGAGCAAGGGGTAGGCTACTGATTACAAAAATCCATAATATCCTCTAACATGTACCATATTTTATTGTATTTAGATATCAAGCTAGACAATGAAGACTCATTCACCCCTAGAGACACATTTGAACTCTTCCAATTCAGTTGTTGGAATAGTTCATCATGGAATAATTTCAGGGGTGTAGCAGTAAACAAACATACAAGAGAAAAAAAATCATTTTTCCTGTCTAAACCGAAACTTAATCCGAAAACCTTTATAAACCGACAGAAATTAAACTAGATCCCACTTTACAGTGAAATACACGTAAAAATATCTTTATTGTGCGGAACCTGCACAAATACAAGCTGCTTCTAGCTTCATAAATTTAGGTCAAGGTCCGTCGACCTTGTGCATTTAGAAAACCTGACTGATCCGAACTGATGCATTGCTTTTCGGTTGAGACTGGTTTTAATATGTTGCGTTATAGCAGTGCCCCTGGTGTTCTGATAAATATTTTGATAACAAACAAAAACACAATACGTATATTCATTTTATCAATAAAATGGAAAATGAAATAGATGTTGACATTCCGGAGATATTACGTGATAGTATAAATAAAGACAGTGTCACTATGTCTTACATGACAACGTAGCTTAAACATCTCCATCACACGTCGAACACAAGTTAGTTCCGTTTTAATTTTTACAAAAATATCGATGGGGGCTCGGTATGCCTTTCACATTTGTTTCTAGTATTGTAGTTCTGTTTGTGTAAATTGAGTTCTGTACTTAAATGATGCGATACAATCTTGAATGAAATACATACGTTTGTATATTATAATATAATTGTATATAATAAGGTGGTTTTCGGGTGAACGATCATCACAGTGCAATTACACCCGTATGTAACAAGTTTACCCATGTACTGCCGACTCCTGAAAGTCTGGACAGCTTGATGTATGAAAACTAACTTTATATTTACAAATAACATCGTGTTATGTTCGAAATTCTGCATAATTTTGACTGAATTATCTTCAGGTTATCATGTGCTTATACAAAATGGTCTGTTATTGGTACAATTAAGTTTAGATTTGAGTGGAAAGTGACGTTTAAAGAGTTGATAATATTGTATTATGCTGAACGTCGAATTCCTATCTAGGTACAAACTTTCGTAACTTATTAATACAAGCATAGAAACAAATTTGCCTGAACTTCATTGGGGTATAAGAGGTAACATAACAGATATGTATTCATTGAATTAAAAAAGAGAGAGAAAGAAAACTTGAAATATACTTACGACAAGGCGTATCAACTTCCACACAGATATGGCGGGAACAAAGCTTGTATTGTAACGGGTCCTGTAGACAATTTGTAATTTCTCTTCTGTGTCTACCCATACTGGTTCCTTTTTAATCCAAAAACGCTCCTTCCGGCGAAAATCTGTCCACAGATGTGGTCTATACTTGGATCAGACGTTCCCGACAGAACTATGAAGGCAGTTGTTTCGATCCGGAGATTATGAATATAATAACGGTATCTGGAAAAGGTGGGAAAACACCCTGAAGATATACTAATAGCTTATCCTTAAATATAGCCACACACAAATTGTCGTGTCGGCGAATTATGCACTATTGTCCCAAAATAATCCTTTAAAAGTATCCGAACGAACTTTTTGAATGTCGCGTTGTCAGAAAGGTTAAAAGATATCAATCTTCAGCTCCTTTCACCAACAATGAAGAATTCTGTCACTTAATTGTCCATGATAGAATTCAGTTTGGAATATCCAATTTCAACAGCACCGAAACACCACTTTGAAATTCCACTGGTTATATATGATATTCTTCACTGTGAAATTCCACTCTGCGTAAGAACGTTGTCTATTCCATCCCCTTTGTGTTCCAAGAGTTCAATATGACCCGCAGTTGTGTGTTGGTATAGGTTTAAGTGGAGACTCTGAAACATATGACGAGATATGTCTCTAGATAAAATTCCATTCTGCCAGTCTGAAACAAAACCGGTGTATTTATAAGGATGTCTCATCCGTCACTGGCAAGTAATTCTTAAGTGATTTGGCGGCGAGTAGGAGTTGAAATGGGATCACAATAAATGCCTACAGTTCAAAATATATACTCGCTTTGTGTATATTAAACATATATACACATGCGTGACACATACGCTATAGTATATATACGGATTCCCATGAGTGTATATTTAGTTCACGGTAAGTAAGTAGTTCTGTCTATAACAACACGTCACCCATGTGAATATGGGACACCTCCGCTCTACCGCGGTAAACTGGTATACACTGGTATATAATGCTTGTTATCATAATAGATCACACCAATTATAGAGATGTCGATCTCAGCGTACACACCTACCTACATACAAACAAATCAAACCTTGAACCGATCACAATTACATACTCCTCAAAGACAATTATAACAGAAAAAAACATATGTTTGTTAACCGGAATCATGCAATTACTTTATCGATTTAATGACTTTTTTAACAATCGGATCAAAAACGGACGCGCTAGCACGGAACCTTGCCGAGATTTCAGCAGTTTTGTGTAAAGGAAATACTCCAGTCTTTGTTGTGGTATTAAGTTTATACATCAACACGGGGACGATACGTTTATCGGGAATTATATCTGAAGCCTTAGCGAGAGCAAGCTGACGTCTGAGAAATAATTTATCATCCGATATTTGGAGTGAAACATGTCAGCGTGTATACAAAGGAGGGTTGAAATGTGTAACTGTTAGCTGAGAGCAGATGTCGTGTGTGTCTATTTAATGTTCACGGAAAAGCGACTTAATATAAAAAGCCTGTTCAATTTATAGAAAAAAATCAATTCAATAATTTCTTTTTCTTTATCGGAGTTTCCGGTTTACTGGTTCGTCAGCCTCATTGTGTGTTATAAGCGATGTTCACAATTCTCAATATTTAAAGATGTATCTTCACTTTCCCATTACTCAGAAGTCAAGTACATCCTTACAAATGTGCATACTATTGTACAAGTAAACGTTATACAACACTCTTGTATTTATTATTATTAATTCTACCAGGTCGGCTTTTTAACGGAACTTTCCACATGCGCGTGCAAGTATTATTTTCCAACAAGCCATGCACGTGTCATGTTTCCAAGCAAAATTCTTTGTTGTATTGTATAGAGATATTATGGAAATTTTAGCCTGCTCGGTTTTTTTTTGTTATTCAGGTTCGCTTGTCGGCGCACGCTCCATTCGAGATACACAAGCCGGAGAAGTGTCGGCGCACGCTCCATTCGAGATACACAAGGTGGAGAAGTGTCGGCGCACGCTCCATTCGAGATACACAAGGTGGAGAAGTGGCGATACCACTCGACTTTTTAGAAATGTTTGGAATGGGGAGAAAAAAATAGAAAATTAAAAAAAAAACATTTTCATTGAGATTGGTATTCTCTCAGATAATTATCGGCCCATATGTCTGAATACATCACAGTTTTTAAATATATACCTGCGTGCGATCTACCAATATCTCAGACTGGTGTCGACATCGCATATAGGTATACCATTGTTTGTGCACCATTAAATTCACGATCTAACTTTCTATTTTTAAATCTGAAAGAGAAAATCTTTCTAAGTTCCCCCCGACAAAAACAAGACTATACGATCAAACCAAAGGCTTGTAAAGTCTCGTATCTACACTTTAATTAAGTTATAGTTTGCATGCATTGTTGTCTCGCCTGTACCTCTATCGTCTAGCTCTGCATGCCTGCTCCCAGATCATGTAAAGAATGGAAATATGTTTTAACTCCGATGATGGGAAACAAATCTTGGTAGGTAATTTTCAATTTACCCAATCTACAAACGTATAGCAGTGTGTCCCAACTGACATTCAGGTTCGTTTCCTTTAATAAAACCAAAAATTTGCATAATAGGACTGGAACATGGTCATTATGAACTTTGACGTAACAAGTCTATACGGCAACGATGTATATTTTTCATCCTAAGGATTTTATTTTTCAGACACATCGATAACTATACCAGAGAGACGAAAACAAATGTCAAGAAACAATTGAGAAAAGATAAACGACAAAAAACAGATGACAACACATAATATTTTGCCAGAATCACATAATATAACGAGAAAAGCATGTGAGACAAATGAACATGATATGACAAAAACGCAATATAATGACAAAAACATATGATTACAAAATCACGTGATACGACAAAAACACACATAATATAATGACAAGAGTGTATGCTATAATGACTGCAGAGCATAATATTTTGACAAAAGCACATATTAACGTAATATCAAAACCACGTGATATAATGACATAACGAAAACCATCATGTAAGACAGTTGTGACGTTCTATAGCATTATCTCTTAAGTCTTTCGCCTCTTCAAAGGTTCTTCATAAGACGTTTATTTGTTTATTTTGTAGATGAATATAACATAAACAGTGATATACTTCTGATAAACGAAATATTGCCGGCTATACGTCAGTCTAACTTAATGGTGTATGTCAATTCAATTCAATTCAAGTTTATTCCGGGGGCCTTATACGACCCATAGGTATACATAAATATAATACATAATATAACATACATATTTGGAGAATGATCAAAGTCAATATTATCGTCCAGGGACTATTTTCACTTCAATTAACCTAGTTTAAATGAGTATCGCCCTATTGACTAATACATACATAATGAACTCGCCACCAGTCACATTTCAGGTATCGAACCATTATCAACAGCTCCGGGATATTTTGAAAGTGCATTACGCACTGGACAGACATGGTTACGGTAAGATCACCTCCATTTATAATGACATAACACCATATTAACACATAGGACCGATTCCATTTGACCACTTAGTCCCCGGCCCACAGTGCTTAATATGTTGTACCCGGGGGCGTGTGACAGTACGTCCCAGGATTTTCCCAATCAAAACGACCTTGTTAATAGTTACTTATCTTTGTTTTAATCTGATTAACCCTTGTAGAAGAGCTCTTTTAAAGAGATATCCTAAGACTTTGGTGACTCATAAAAAAGTTCAATTGGATTATAGAAGTCTGTATAATGGATTTATTACACGTGCCTGGCTTCTCCTACTTAATCATAGCCGGTCAAGTTGATTATGGTTATCCGATCAGACGGTTTAGATTAAGCCATTTATAATTATCAATAACTCCAACATTTACAAAGCACCCGCTAGATTTCACACGAGGCTCGCCATTAACGGTCACTCAGAGTTTCCTAAATGACTAATTGTTATTTGTCATGTTTATCAAATTTGAGTTAGTTCAATTTTTAAAAAACGAACTTAATTGAGTTTTTATTTATAACGAGAGCTAAATGAACATTTTTAAACAATAGTCTCGGGTTGTGGAACTTCCCTTTGATCATATCTTCGTTTTATAAACAATTCGTATAGGAATTCGTTTGTCATATTTTGTTACTGGTATGGAACTTCAAATCACACGGTATAATTTACAGTTCTACCAAAATCTTCTTATATTATACTTAGGTTATTCAGAAATTGATTCGACATTTATGATAATCAATCCTGAATATTCTTAAAGCTAACCACTTATACAATGTAAGATGAATGCCCGTAAAAGGAGGAATACGGATTAAATGACGCCAATCTTCAGACTGCAACATTCCATAGAACAACATTTTTTATCAATCAAAGACGAAGACAAGGAGGGTGTTTATGAATTGGTTAATTAACACTGATATTTGCTCAAGTCTGTGGAATCGCTTTTCACTGCCCCGAATCTAACTTTGAGGACGCGACATGAACTCGGATTTGACCCTGATTGACAAGCGGGTGCATGTTTGCGATAACGCAGAAGACGCTTATCATTCCGGAACACCTGGTCTTATTCTCCTTGTAATTTTCAGTGGTCTGCTGCTTTTGTTCATGTTTTGCCGTACTTCCATCAATTTTTAGTCCAAGTTGACATTTCGGTTATCTTCTGTTGTTTTTAAGCCAACAACTCTGCTGGGATTTGACTAACGGGACAATTATGGTTGTGATTACGGTAGTATGATTGCAATGAGCTATATCACATATTTATTGAAGCACAGCGTCACTTTATAGAATACAAATACTTATTTGGAGTATCGACATATAGAGAAATCCTTGAACAGCTATAGCTCTACTGTTACCTGTTTAACATTACATAATTAGTAGATATTCAAATGATATGTTCTTAAATTATAACAGGCGTGCAGGCGTGTATGTGTATTGAGATCAACCATTTCAACTAAATTGGTATATACGTATACGGTATTCATGTAGCCATTACACATACACATACATTTGTAGTTTTGGGAAAACGGTATCAAACTGTAAGAGGAGACTAATGTGGGACTCCATACAGAAACGGGAGTCATCAGTTTTAGTCATCCCTGCATAGCGCATCGATGACGTCAGAATTGTAATACTTTTGAGTATTGATTGATTGATTTGGTGGTTTTACGTCCGCTTCACTATCGAGTAATTCGGTTATCAAAGCAGACGACAACTTTTGGGGTATTTTTTCTCCATTTCTACACTTTTCAGTTTATCATAGACTCGTGTCATTTACTCGTTTTCGACCGTATGTCCCTGTTATTTCCTTTGACGTTATCAATATGTCAGACACATCTTTCACCTCATAACTTCTGTAGGAGCTACTATAGCCGAAAATAGGTGTTGGCCGTCACCAGGTACAGTATCAATTATATATATGTAACATATAGACACACGTACAAATAACGAAGGGCAACACTTTTTATACTTGTGTCCTTCCAGAGAGTCAAATATCCCGAAATAACCGACAATCTTCTTTGAAAAAGATGGATGGAGCTTTAGACTGTTTTTTTTTATTAAACGAGATAGTCAGTTACAACTACAGCGCACAATCGGGAACCGTCGGGAGTTTCCGTATTTTCTCGATTATGGAAAGTGCCGACGGTTCCCGATTGCCATGTAGATGTACAAGATTTCGTTCGCAGTCCGTTTCCCTTGATGATTAA
>JAUMHH010220132.1:0-12225 GCA_032359455.1 Chlamys rubida
AGGCAGGTGACCCCAACCTTTTCACGTCCGATCGGGAATCGAACCCCGGCCGCCTTGGTGTTAACAGTCGATGAATTAAAACGATTCCCTGATAACGTATTTGTTAATGTAAACCGTCAGTACGATATGATAAGATATTGATGGACCACCACTCCAAACATCGTTGTAACGGGGGTGATTGATTCAATACCTTAATCAACGTCGTTTGAAACGGACTATCAAGCATCACATTGACAAGTACTAAAAGGGCATCGTAACAAAATCACGTGTTGCTCTTGTTGGCGTTACTATACCTGAACAAAATTATAACATTGTTTTAATATCTAATTGGATAGCCTTCTACACAAAAGTCGTAACCCTATTCCTGTCACGATTTCCTTTAAATATTACAGATTTTGGTTACATAGCATTTATTGCATCTTTAAATAATACATCACTGAATAAAAATACAAATATAAATCGGAATAACAAAATCATTTGAAAACAAAGCTATACCCACTTTTTCATTCACTATTTATTGTTTGGTTAATAAGATTGGCTACAATAATGAAACCCACCATCCGTTTTGCGCCCGGAATCGCCACAAACGTGTGATATGCCATGCATTAAGAACGTTTTACGGCATAAGGACCAGATATGGGCCAAACTGCATATAAATCAATGGAAACATATGTACATGCGGCCATTTTTTGAACGCAATGCAATATTTCGTCCTTAGATCTAAAAGTCCGCAACACAAGGTGGTCACCTTTTACAAAGAGAACACGTCAGATATCGGTGTGATGGGTTTGTATGATAATATTTCCTATAAACTACTAGGTGGGACACGTCAAGCTTGGCAGACAGCTCCAATATGTCCCAACACCTGGTCTCAGCTGCTCAAAGCAACCTCACCTAATCAGACGAAATACACCTTTCAACAAGTTTCGTTTTACACTTACGTTACTTGAAATAATTAGACTTGACCTGCTTCCCGTCTCTCAACGACAAGCGCTGTACCTTTCTATCTACTGTCATTGCATTAAGTTATTTTATATGACAATAATGCCAGTCTGACGTTTGTAGCGCGTGTTTGTGAAAGCTGACGGTGTGCGATGGCTGGGACACAGATCTAACGGCCCTCGGCGTACCGCGTTACATCTAAAGTGTTGCGTGGTCATAGAAGCTTCCTAATTGTCTTTTGATATTAACTATATGTAATGATAATATACCTTCTAACTTCAAACATTTTTTTTTTAAATTACCAAACATATAGCTTTGTATTAAACTGTCAGCATCACAACGTATAAAGAAATACGTTGTAAATAGCCATTTGGACACATCACAAACTTCGTGTTGGTATCTACACAAATGATATGTTACATGCTAAGTGATATAAAATATATTTTTTTAAACCCTTTGAATTCTGCATGGTTTTAAAAGCTGTTAGATTACTCCATTATACCTCCTGGCCAAATAAACTAAATGCGTGCTTTTAGGCAAGGTCGAAATCTATTTGAAGAGAATGTATTTAATGAGTATTTTAGTCATGAAGAATGTTTGATCCTTGACCTTCGCCTTTAAACGGAAGTGATTCTTATATGCCTTTTCCTACGAGCATACATACTTCAACTTATTTACAATATGTGATTTTTTTAGACCGTTGTATAATCTTATATTTGAAAGGTAATAGAGGTTCCTAGAGCAAAGATGCTGTCCGGCTGTGGAACATACACGCTAACATACCAGTTGATATGGGCTGTGAATACTTCTGGAAGTCAAGAGAATAATGCATACATACAGGATGGCTCTATCTGTGACTGTTCTATTTGTCTTTCCAGTGAGGAATACTGTTTTTGTTATGTAAGAGCTTTAGTGTGTGTTCTACAATCAGGTTTTCTGATTTAAAATGTTGCTTATTTGTTTATAATTCTGTTTTACTGGCTGTTTGTATAAGGGTTTGCCAACGAGGGACTTTTGGATTTTTTCTTACTGTCGTTAGTTTTTTTTTTTAAAGAAAACGATAATTAGGTGGTTTTTATTTAAAAAATCTAATAAGAGGTCCTAGGGGCCTGGACGCTTACATAGTTTGTAATTGTCGGAACGCTACAGGAAATTATTCCTAGTTTGAATCCAATCGCTGAAGCTGTGTTAGAGAAAAGAGCATGTCTCTGCCAATCAGAGGCAAGAACGTCCATCCTTCATTCTTGTGTCGACACGAAAGGTAAAAACACTTAGACGGGACCTCGTAAACACACGTGCAACGATTTCGGAGTCAATCGCTCGAGACGTTCTCCAGAAAAAGCCGAAAAGCTTCAGCCAATCAAAGGCCAGGGTGGCCATCTTGAATTTCGTCGTGTTTGGTGTCAATCGCTGCAACCGCTCCAGATAGTTAACCGATATATGACACGAATGTGACGAAATAAATTACCATTAAGAATTTTTGGTGTTTGGTGTCAATCGCTGCAGCCGTTCAAGAGAATTAACCGATATATGAGGCTAATATGACTAACTAGATTACCGAATGTTATGACTTGCTGTATAACTAGTTTTGTTTGTTGCTGTCGGAGAAGTGTATTGCCGTGTATTTTACTGTATGTGGTAATGATTTACTTACCTTTCCCTTTCTTTGTCGCTATAATGGCTTTCATTTATGTAACACTTATATACACCTCTCTATAGGTCACCTCGTGTGTCAGAGTACACGTGTTTCATAATACGCGTGGTGGCATAATACACATGTTTCATAATACGCGTGGTGGCATAATACACGTGAACGTGATATTATCATAGTGGCAATGGTATAAAGCTACACCAGGAAACGTGTTGATAATTCGTGTTTATATTTATCCACACCTGCTAATTATAATTGGCAATAAATGAAGTGTATTTATTTCTGTAACTTTACGCTGTACTGGGATCATTGCGTCCATGACATAATTCCTTCCGATAAATAGTGCTTAATTTATTAGTAATTGCACAAATAATAGCATTGGCCCCTTTCGTCATCTTTTCGCGAATTCTCATAGATCGTATAATCCTCGAAGTATAACACTTCAGGCTCGTGAAAGTTTGACATTTATATAAGAAACAACCTAAAACCAATCGATTAACGTTTTTATTTTCTAACTTGTAGGTGGCAATGCCAAGACATGTTTATTGCATTTATGTTTCAATATTATTGAACTGAATGAAAGTAAAGTTCAAAAGTCAAGGTAAAATACATATTGCAGCTTTAAATGCTGATCCAAAACAATTTTGTCACTGTGTCCCAGTGGATTTCAACATCCGCTAAAAGCTTCTACTTAATACAATTAGTGAAGACGCTCCCAAGCCTCCGAGCCAGAGCCAACAATAAATATAATATAATATGTGGCTTTTTAGAATAACTTTTCGCATTATAGAATCTCTCTTTAAATGACGGTTACACATTACTAAGGTCACAGAGCATTAATTGTCGACGATGTACATTCATAGCTTGACTTCCAGCATTACACTGCATAGCATAGCCTTATTAATCTGCGTTTGTGTTATTATTAAACATCATATGTTAACGTCACTACTGAAAAATAAACTTTACTACAGAGTTTGTAAATGACACTCAAAAACATAAGTTTCCTACATGTACAAAACGTGTTTACGTCACTAATAAACATAACCTAACTACAGACTTATTTACGTCACAAGTGGGCATGACATTATTGCCACAGAAAGTGCAAACGTCACACATGCGCATAACATTAATGCAGAAAGTGTTTACGTCATAACTGCG
This sequence comes from Chlamys rubida, assembly GCA_032359455.1. Classification (NCBI taxonomy): domain Eukaryota; kingdom Metazoa; phylum Mollusca; class Bivalvia; order Pectinida; family Pectinidae; genus Chlamys; species Chlamys rubida. The sequence goes on from JAUMHH010220132.1 coordinate 3,752, forward strand.
CATAACATTAATGCATAATGTATTTACGTCATAACCCAGCATAACATTTATACATAATGTGTTAATGTCATAACTAAGTATACCATTTATACAGAATGTGTTAATGTCATAACTAAGTATACCATTTATACAGAATGTGTCTACGTCATAACTGAGCATAACCTTAATGCAGAATGTGTTTACGTCATAAAGGAACATACCATTCCTTTAGAATGTGTTTACGTCATAACTGAGCATAACATTACTACAAAATGACGTCACAACTTTTTTTTTTCGCTACAAAATGTGTTCACGTCTTTACGAATATGACGACGAACATGACGAACATTATCGTGTATTCGCTGAGAATTACGGAATGGCAAGTCGCACCACCTAAAAGCTCTGTTAAACGTTTCTAAAACGGCATTGTAAACTCTTTTCAGTTAATTTTTTTCCACTGGGTAATGAGGTTCATGATAACCACGTTCGTATTTTACTCTTGTCGTGATTATTTAAGTCTGGTCGAAGTTTCCAAAACAATCACGCGGGTAAATGGTGTGACATGAAATGATTTTACATCTTCGCAATTGCTAAGGTCAACAGCCAAGGTCAGCAGCTACAGTATATGTGCAGGGTACATGGTAGATTGGTAATGAGGGTACATGGTAGATTGGTAATGAGGGTGCATGGTAGATTGGTAATGACGGTGCATGGTAGATGTGTTATCAGATATTTGGTAGATTTGTTATCTGGTACATGGTAGATTTGTTATCAGATATTTGGTAGATTTGTTATCAGGTACATGGTAGATTTGTTATAAGGTACATGGTAGATTTGTTATCTGGTACATGGTATATTTGTTATCAGGTACATAGTAGATTTGTTATCAGGTACATGGTAGATTTGTTATCTGGTACATGGTAGATTTGTTATCAGATATATGGTAGATTTGTTATCAGATATATGGTCGATTTGTTATCAGGTACATGGTAGATTTGTTATCAGGTACATGGTAGATTTGTTATCAGGTACATGGTCGATTTGTTATCAGGTACATGGTAGATTTGTTATCAGATATATGATATATTTGTTATCAAGTACATGGTCGATTTGTTATTAGGTACATGGTAGATTTGTTATCAGGTACATGGTAGATTTGTTATCATGTTTATTGGCACTGGTTATCAGTTACATGGTAGATTTGTTATCAAGTGCATTGTAGATGTTTGTTATAAGGTACACAGTTTATTTGTTATCAGGTAGATTTGTAGACTGGTTATCAGGATCCCATGATATAAAAATCGACCAATCACTTCAAACGACAACGTTTGTCACCGTGGCGACGTCCTTCACCTTGGTGACGTTCTTCATATTGAGTACGGATTTTCCATGGGGTGTCAAGTAAATTTGTAACAAAAAATGCACAAAACATATTGGTTTAATTTTAAAATGATTTACATGATATGTTCCTAAAATTTCGTGAATAGTGTTTTTGTGAACAGATTTTATTTTACTGTATCCCTGCAGAACTTATAAACAGTTGTGATGCGTGTAACTGGACTCATAAAGACTCTACACAGACCTGCAGACAGGTAAATACAGGTACATAGTTAGCTCAGTGTAATGTCTGATTCCAGTACATCGGTGGACATCATATTAATACCGGAGACACGCCTCGCCTTTCAACGTAGAAGACTCGTGCCCTTGTTCACGAAAGCTTGCGCATTCCACGTGTTTGCTTTGTATAAAAGTACAAACTTCTCCATTATCAACCAACTACTTCATTTCTAAACAACCACGCAACTTTCAAAAGCATCACAGATTTTCTGTTTGTTTTCAAACCTTATTGAACACACGAGAAAATATTTTCTAAAACCCACGTGACAAAATGTATACTGTGTATCTAAATAGCACTGTTCTCAGTGTATACATTGTAATATTGACGTAAGGAACATGGCATTTTATCACAGACTTGCATTTAAACTCACGTCTGTAGCTAAATTACTTCAGTCTGTCATTCAAAATAAATGGAAATGTTTTGTATGGAATACGTAAATAAAGCTTACGGTAAACATTGTGTTATTCTAGCGAATGTATTAACAGAGACCATGTACATACAGTTAGCCAGTCTTCATCAATACACGGGATTTTGTTACACGCCCGAGGCTCTAGTATGTACGTAGATCATTTGTCCACTCACTGGAACGATTGGCCGAGTTTCAGAGAGAAGCAAGAAGGGGCTGTCTGTGAGCCGAGCCCTTTGACAAATGACTAACTCGGCACACTTCGAATTGTCTGCCCTCGGACCCTTCTAACGCAATTTAACAATGGCAGAAAATATTTTAACAAATTTATTTGAAGATCGTGGCTACGAGGAGCCGTGATTCACTTAGCCCGGTAAAAACGCCGACCCCAGACCGGATGTCTCGCGCCTGGTCAGCTTAAATCTAGTCATGGCATTATGACAGCAAATGCATTTTCTTCTCTACCCTCGCTACTTTTACAATAGAAATGTTTAGGTAATCTATGAAATGTCATTAGTTATAACCAAATGTCAATAGGTCACTTATTGTAATATTTTTTAGGAAAATTAGGGAATATATAAAATGAGCTATACCGTTGATGACGTTTAAGCTTTCGAGACATTAACGCGTATACATTTACCGACAGTCGACCGACAATGACGAAATAATCGTATTTGATATTTATAAACCCTGATTGTGTGTACATAATGTAATGGTAGGTCATTACATTATCATACACAATAGTATATACTATTAATGTGTATACATACGCATTATGCGATTTAGGAGCTAAATAGATAAGTGTTCACGGGCGCCCTACACAATGACTACAGACATCAACGAATTCGAACTCTAGACTACAAAAAGATCAATGCAAATTTAATATATACGGAGCAGATTATTGTTGTATGTCACAAAAGAAATGGATGACATCGTCACACTTTCTGTGTCAAAATAGTTCAGAATTCTACAAAGCAGGAATTTCACTTTGATTTCCAAAATAAAAATCTCGTTAGAATTTATTTTCATCTTCGTTTACTGCGCATGCGTTTCTGATCGTGAAATGTATGCAACAGAGAGTGCATCAATGTTACACGTTAATTGCTGATTTATGACAATAGACGTGAAAGCAAGGATAAAATTGACAAATGTGTTTATAGATGAAGACTACAACATAATCAACAAAAATAATGCACCTTAGCACTAACTTTTTTCTTCAAATGACGCATCAGGAATAAAAGGAACTAGTGGTTAATGTTGTGTTGTCACGCTAACTTAACCGTATAGTATTACGTCGTGACAACCGACTTCCTGTCATGTCTCAAGTCTCCGGGAAAGACTGGTAAACAGCGATACTGGCTATCTCCTCACCGAACTTGTTGACTTTAGTATTTAGAGTCTGCTTCGACTGTTTACCAATACAGTGTGCATCATTCCAAACAGCCGTCCATTACAGAGAATACTAAATATTTCCGTTTCCGTTGCAGAGCCGTCAGTTGGCCGTTGGATAAATCAACCAATCAAAAGTGTTATTACATGTATACACCAACAGTAGCAATAGTTATCGCACGTGAATGTTTTATATCGAAAACCGTTCGAGTATTTCCGTCATGATGTCATAGTAATCGGGGACCAATCATAACGTGATGTCAAATTCAAATCTGATCGATTTTCCCAAAAGGTTTCCGATTGGCGTTTGTCACCTGACATATCTGGTAACTATAGAAATATGACTTCGCTCCAGCAGAAACGGTTGTTTATCATTTGTCCTGGAACGAAGGAAATCATAAAGATGTTGTTTTGAACGTAAATATCAGGGTTGAAATGAATCTTTTAAAAAAGTATTGTGTTTTGCAACACAGTTCCCCCCAAACATATCTCTAAGTTGTGCTGTAGTGAGTCCTCAAATATGTCTGAACGAAATTGTGTTCATACCATCGTAAATTAAAAAAAAATATGCATTTCAGTCCTCAGGTAAGATATCATTAGGGTATATCATAACTCAAATACCACAGTAAAGGCCTAGAATGTACCAAAGGATGAAACACCACAGTTATGGCCTAGAATGTACCAAAGGATGAAACACCACAGTTAGGGCCTAGAATATACCAAAGGATGAAACACCACAGTTAGGGCCTAGAATGTACCAAAGGATGAAACACCACAGTTAGGGCCTAGAATGTACCAAAGGATGAAACACCACAGTTAGGGCCTAGAATATACCAAAGGATGAAACACCATAACTGTCTTTTTAGGTAGATTTTTTTTGCTGGAAATTTTAAATACATTTCAGTACAGTCAGAGATATATAAATACGTCTCTGGTACAGTCAATAAGTCTGCTATCTGTTATATGGCATAAAGCAAACGATAGTCTCTACGCTTACGGTGATACCTTAATACGGGGTCAGAAACTCCAATCTCTAAACATATCTCATATCAATATGATTGGTTAATGTACAAAAGGTCACGCTAACGTATGTAATAAATCAGAATTTTTATACGGAGGTCATCAATTTGACGACGCGTGAGGTTCTAATTTCTCTCGTTTTTACATGTTATGTAATGCTCGTAATTGTCAAACAATAATTAACCTCTAGTTTCACGTCAATGTTTGTAAAATGGACTGAATCCTGTGGAGCGGTGGTACGTACAGTACACAGCGCTGGAGAGGCACGCTGGCCCGACACTCGATATGATGTAATGGCAAGGTACCGCTTGTGATATGTTATTCATGAACCAGAGAAATGATCAAATATCTTAATTTTATGCATTCATGTAGTATTTCTACATACAAAAATCATACAACACTAAGCTGATTTAAAACACCAAGATATCTGAAACTGTGATATTGAGAACAAATGAACTAGAGTTTTGTTTTCTTTCAACACTTGCTCAGTAAATCATTTTTAAGTGTAGTTTTGGCAGCGCCTGTCATTTTTTATGTCAATGAAACGATCAAATTTAATAGAGTTTGAAATTAGATATCAGTTCCATGACTTCGTCTGTGAAACAGACAGCCTCAACAGACCACATATTACTTGACGACGTTAATCCAGAATATCAAAAGTGCAATATCTTCAATTTTCTCGCTTGTAATTTTAATGTGACTCCTCATAATCCCTTTGTTGGACATTTGTAACGCTGGAATGTCACAATTTTCAAACGTTCAACGTGACCATTGGCAGCCTGCAAATGTAAACTTTGGCAAGCGTGGCATTAAACGGGACTTTAGAAAGAGCTTTAGTTGACCCTCCCCAAAGAACAAAAGTGACCATCCGGAACATGCTACTGTAGTCTCCCACCATTAACAGAATTGTCTCCCCTTTTACATGTTCGGGGTTTCTGAGTAACCTTTGGTATGATTTCTTTATCATTCCCTACGATATGACGGTAGGGTAAGATTATATAAACCAATATGACCCATACTCTCCATCAACGTGATAGCAGCTTATTAAAACGATCCTCTACAACTTCTCAGCTTGGCATTTGCGATTATGTGTAAATTTCATTTCCAATTTTAATGTTAGTCCACTCTCTCCGATGGTCACTTCGAGTATCTCTCTATATCGTCCAGTTTCACTCTATGTGTTTCCGTTACGTCACCTCGATACCAGTTCACTTTCTATGTGTTTCCGTTACCGGCACCTCGATACCATTTCACTACGTGTTTCCGTTACCGTCACCACGATACCAGTTCACTTTCTATGTGTTTCCGTTACCGTCACCTCGATACCATTTCACTACGTGTTTCCGTTACCGTCACCTCGATACCAGTTCACTTTCTACGTGTTTCCGTTACGTCACCTCGATACCAGTTCACTTTCTACGTGTTTCCGTTACGTCACCTCGATACCAGTTCACTTACATCAAATGCTTTAGATTCATTAGGCGAACGTTATTATACAAATTGTACTTCTCAATTACTACAATTGAAGTACAATATACAAAGATGAAATAAAAGAGATGACGAATGAGGATTTATGATGACTGATGTATTTTGTTTATGAACATACCAAAACTGCAAAGGATGGGTAAAAGGAGAAAATCAACGCTCAAAACAGCTCAGCCAATTTCATCAACATTCCGGACAATTAATTTGAAACCTCCCCTTTTCCAAAAACTGTCAGGCAATTTTCACCCATTCCTAAAAAAAATCGATGGTAAGCAGCTCGGCATGATATGTCTGGAGCAGCTAGCCCTTCACCAGGCGGTCGCTCTGGGTAGCATGCTCCCTTCGTCATGAATCTTTTGGCGCCAAAGTCTCCACAAGCGCTCGTGAAACGCACGAGCAATGCCACCATTGAGCAGACGACCTGTGCTAATCGCGACAAACCGATGGAAAGATGATCTATTGAAGGAATTTTATTGAACCGTTAGTTTACATTGAAGTTGTAAATCAATTTTCTCTGGTTTACTTAGGTATAGGAGTTTGGCTTCGGTGAGACAAGAATCAATTTTAAGACTATTTGAAAACATCTGAGATTAAATATTTTTTCTGAACCTCTGTGACCGTCTCCAATCAATAACTTGACAATGAGGGAAACACCATCGGGGCCAGACGAAAAACGCCACACATTTCGTTTGTTTATGTGACAGAAAGGGAAATGAAAAATAATGGACGATTTCGTTTTGAGGAGATGCTGTTTAGTTGGATTAAAACATTATAGGTATTACAATAATTTGCCAACTTATTTCATATCTTAACCGGAAGTTCCTACCGGAAGTTGCTATCTACAATAGCATTAAAGATACATGTACAACCAAAAATCTTATTCTTCAAGATCTGTGAATTCGCGACGCGCATCAACGTAACATGACAATAGATCGTTTTCAAGACATTGATGATATAACCTTAAAATGTTTATAAGAGATATTTTCGATGGTTATATATGAGTTGGAATTGTGTATCCTTATTTTCATTGATAAATGTTATACAGCTATACCCTACATAACGCAATGTTTCCAACAAACATAGCAAAGATAGTCGGCACAGTGTTCATCTATTGGAGTAAAGAGTGAATAAATCAGAGATATTGTAAAAAAAATATCGAAATATATACACGTATGCAATTTTTCCACTACAAATGCGATCCGGATATTCTGCTCTCTCCGAGCGCCGTTTAGTTGTCACCACGAAGTATTGCTCACAATCGGGCTAAGCTTGTGTCAAGAAAATGTCATTAAAATTTTGAAAAGACTTACTACTTTAACGGTAAAATTGTGATTGTGTAAATGAACATTTTCCACGGTTTAAAACAGCAACGTGTTTCATTAGTTCCGTCAATTTGACAAAATAGGAGCAAAAAGAATAAAGACGAGCTTCCCCAAAAACCTCCCCACCCACCCCTCCTCCTACTCCCGGGTGAAGTGAGGTTCTGTTGACGATGTTGCAAATTTTCAGTTTACATGAAAAGGCCTTTGTGAGTAAGCCGGGTTAGAGATCTGTATCTGTGTGATACCTACAGAAGGAAGTATCCTTTAATTAGTGGCACGGTCGCTTTATTGGGTACGGCGTCTCACCTTTCTGGTGTCACTGTAGCCGACTCAGCCAGTAGGGGGAGCGGAAACAGGTAAAAGGTAATGCGATATTTACCTGAGATTTTTACCTGTGATAACAGGTAAGTTTCAGCGCACTTGTTCAAACATCGATAACAAAAAATCGATCAGGTAGATAACCGATTAGTGGAGAAAGCATTTAACACGACGCTAAAATAAAGTTATTTTTGTATCATACTCGCAACCACGTCACTTCACGTCTACCTGGCCCTACTTACTACACCGTTTAATATGTCATTTACATTTACGAATTTTTGTCCGGTGTTATTTACTACACAGACAGTAGTTATGTTCATGTATGTCAGAAAATATTAGTGTTTTAGTATTATGTAATTAAATGCTATGTACAGTCATTAGACTGTCTTAATATAACCTATACAAGCCGTCACATTATACAGGGATTACATATAATTACCGTTATATGACATGGATGGTGATATGCTAACGTAAGAATAGTAACAAAAACAAAAACAATTTAATTCTATCTATGATGAATGCATGAGAGATCTGCATGTCCGTTATACTTATACTAGTTTGTAACTGTCAGAAATTCAATATTGTATTGTTAGTACAAGAGATATTGTGAAAGAATTGTGCAATAATGAATTATTAGTCAAAGTGAATATTGAATTGCTAGCCTAAGTGATATCAGACGGAAATGTACATAATGAAGAGCTAGTACAGTTGATCTAATCACATGTAGTAAGGTTATATTGTATTAGAAGTGTACAATACTTATTTTTAGTATTTGTCATACTGTAACGGAAGTGTACAATATTGAGTTGCTAGTACAGGTGATGTTGTAACGGAAGTGTACAATATTGAGTTGCTTGCCCAAGTGATATCAGACGGAAATGTACATAATGAAGAGCTAGTACAGTTGATCTAATCACATGTAGTAAGGTTATATTGT
>JAUMHH010220143.1:0-12225 GCA_032359455.1 Chlamys rubida
CGCATGCGCACAAATATATCACACACCGAACCACACGCATGTGCACAAATATAAACATGCACATGTAGATAAAAGAATAGAGAGATAATACATAATAAATACATACATTGAAACAATGATAATACATGAATAATACCTTATCGTTAGTATCGTTAGTGGCGTTCACCATAGTTTTGATGATTGTATGAAGGCCGTTACTTGTCAATGTGTTCATGGTTTGGAAGGTTGTTGAGATTCTCGAAAAGAGGTGTGTGTCTCACGTGTCTCACATTGACCATTCTATTGTTTATATCCTTGATAATTCTGTGACGTATTTTGACAGTTAATTACAAATATATGTCAACAATAACAAATTGAAAAAGTTTGTCAGAAATTATGTTTCTAGGACCTAAAAAATTCCCCCCAGTTTTGTAACATTTGATCAGTGACATGATTAAAACCCTTGTGGTAGGAGAACTAGTCATTGAACTGAAACTAGATTTAACGAAAACATTCAAATTTACACCTTTTTGCCAACGGCTTTTCTTACAAACAAATTGCCCCTGTAGAATGAATATCGAATTGAAATAAGTAACAACTTGAAAAAAAACACTACCTTCTTCAGAAAATATCCAGCTTGGCCGTGGGTGTGCTGTATTGCCAAACACAGCGTTGTGTAAATGACAAACATAATAAGGAAGCCTTAGGCTGTGTTTATGTTTTCATTCGGAACTGTCATCTCCAGAAAAACAAAGACGGGTGTCTTAAGACAAATCCGGGCCAAGTCATTGCCCTCTGTTTCTTTATGAAGGTAATGGTGTTAAAGAAAGATACTAAAATAGACTGAGAGGTTTAGAAAGTACGAAGTCATACGGAAATGATAGAAAGCGTGTTTATTTGGGGTCATATACGTTGTTAGCAGCCTTGTATTCCCAAGTAACGTCAAACGCATGCTTAAAGTGAATCATTTGGAAGTTGATTTATTTACATAAAATGGTTTTCACTTTGACACTAATACATGTTTTCGTTTCTGTTTTCAGGCAGTCCAACATGACGACATTACAGAGCCTATGTGTTGTAGCACTATTGCTGTGTTTATGCGGACACACAGTCGCGAGGAGTATCGAATGTTCCACTCTTTGCACGCAAGGTTACTCCATTTCCTCTTGTGAATGTTGGAGGTTCAAGGTCAAACTTCCCTTCCGGTTTGGTAAAAGAGGGAGACTTCCATTCAGATACGGAAAACGAGATTCACCTGTGATATCATCATACGACAGTAGTATAGAAAAGTAAGTAGTGGTAGCATTAATCAAATATACGGTAATCTCCACTTATAGACGAGTTCGGTGGATGGCTGGTCAATTTGAACCTGTCGTTGCCGAACCAGCTGTGATCAATTACAAGATTGGTTTTACCCATCATTTCCGTCATATCGGCCTATTTCTATTAATGCTTCTGAACACTTCAAAGAGATACCAAGTATAACAGTTTGGCGACAATGAGAAAATACGAATACCGCATATACACTGGATATATTAATCTTTTACAATAAAAGACCGGTCGATTTAAGACTAATCCGTATAAAAAAGAGATTATCGGAACATCTCAGCGTAAAGTATTGTTCATTCAGATGCAACGTTACACACATATATAGCAGTTGTTTTGCTTTGCTAGTCTTCAAAATTAGGTATATAATATAGTTACATTCCGATAATACAATTGTCTTGTCCTTCGTAGAATAGAAATCGAGAGCACTATGTGGGGTTTACTTCTCTCATCAGGAACAAATTACTTTGTCTGGGTAGCATGAAAACAACCTAATCAATATAAGTTTCATATATTATTTATCACGAAATAATGTGTTGCTACTTTTAATATCCATTTTATATCAATGGAAGGTATTGAGTGCATCTTGTAAATATGTCTCACTTCATAACAGTTATCTTCCCTTGCTTCTATTGTGAGTTCTTGTTCCATGAAACTAGAACAAATGTCAAGTCAAATGTACCTATTTCCCGAACTGGACAAATTCTGTGTATGTCTAGAAGTAGTCGCTATTGTTAATTTTACAACGTATTTGGCGTAGTCAACCATAGACATCACAGTTTTTAGGTCATCTGAGTTTTGCTTTGTGCGTCGTGCGTTAATTAACATTTGCATTTTCAACGTAAATACTATTGAAGATATGTCATTGTTATTTGACGGGAATGTTACTGACATCGCCATATCCAAGTGTTGTTGTTTTTCAGGTTGATCAGAAATCCAACATGGTCGCAACAGTCGCCATTTTATAAACCCATTTCAAACCCTAATTTCAAGTCTCATGTTCTAATTGGTAAAAAATGAAACTTAATAAGGAGGTTGACTGAGGATTTTTTGTTTTTTAGTTTGTTTTGTTTTAGTCGAATCGATCAGAAATCCAATAAGGCCCCTCTGGGCTCTGATTGGCTGAGATATTTTCGAGTTCTTCTTACAAATTTTCTTTTTAGGTCCTAGCAAACTGTTCTTACCATTTGTGTCAACCCAAAATTCAAAATGGCCCCCTTGGCCTCTAATGACATAGATGTGTTATACATTGTGTCATGAACTGCTGCTCCTATTAAGTCTAAATTGTATACAAAGTGTTATTATTTCTTGCGCCAACTTAATTTGCTGAGACATCTGACGTATCTACAATACTTAATGGGGAGAGGTGACCTGAGGTAGCTACAATACTTAATGGGGAGAGGTGACCTGAGGTAGCTACAATACTTAATGGGGAGAGGTGACCTGAGGTAGCCACTTACATGGAGGAGAAAGGTGACATGAGGTTGCTACAGAACATAGTGGGGAGAGGTGACCTGGGGAATCCACAGTACATAGCGGATGGAGACAGAACGTGTGATTGCCGAAAAAACCTGTTTTTGGACAATGTTGATAAAACTTCTGAGGCGCAATAAACGGCGTGAAAATGTTTCCCATCGTTTGAGAAGTCTGTGGTGATCTAACCAAGGAAATCTTATAAGAAACGCTAAATATACAAATACAGGTGTTGTTACGGCCACCACATTCCACTTTCTCTATGTGGGATTAAAAGTCAGCAAGAAACTGGGAATAGACGTGGACCTTCTCTATGTGTGCACTGGAGTACCAGTAGTAGCCTCAAGTCCGAGATATTTTAGTAGAAAGAGACAATCGATTCCAGTACCTGTGACTAGAAAAACAAAGAAATCACAATTACGTAAAATATGATTTATGCCAAAAATAAATCACGCAGCCAACGACTTTTGATACCGGACCAAACAATCCTTATAAATGGGTAACAAATGTATTATTCATGTCAGCGCTTCTTGTAATATCCGGAAATCCACCTAACAAATAGGATTGTAGTTCGAGATGGAGATTAGAGGCCTGATTTCCTTATCAGATATCCCGGATTATAATGCGACAGGGACAGCTTGCGGTGAAATGTACTGCAACTGCCGTCGACAGTAATCCGCTAGCATTCTCGATTAGCTTTGTTTCATTGAATTTCAATTTCTCTTCTCAAATTCCTTATTCAAATCTGTTATACAAGAAGTTGAGGGATTACAAGAAATGTGACAATTCTCCTGGTAAACAAATAATATGTGTTTATGTTAGCAAAATGTCTGACTGTTTTTGTCTTAATTTTGAGTAATAGCTACGTTTCTTGAAACATAAAGCACATTTAGATAGCAGTAGGATCATCAAGTCGACAGACAGCAGATGTATGTTAGGATTAAACCGCCAATCTGATCGAGGCCATTGTAACATTTTATGCATCACTGAACACCGACTCTTTACCCTTTGACAATTGTTATTGGGAAATCTGATGTTTTTTATCAATATCCTTTGTTTGCTGATGATTTCCCGGGTTCACTTGTCATCACCGCGTAAAGTAAACAGAGGTCGACAAGGAATCAATGTCGCCATCGTGTCGGCACTGTGTCGAGTACCCCGCGGGGGAAAGCACAGGGAAAGGGCATGACCCCGTCAAGGACATACTAACTAATTAATAGACATATATACTGACTTATTAATAGGACATAGTGACTAATTAATAGGACATACTGACTAATTAATAGGACATACTGACTAATTAATAGGACGTAATGACTAATTAATAGGACATACTGACTAATTAATAGGACATCATTACTAATTAATTTTCTATAATTGCAGATAGTTGTTCTCTCTGACCGACTTCAAAACGTTTCCTTCATTAAATTATAGAACTGTTGAACATTAAGCTTAACGGTTTCAATTATACACTAAAGGAAATGTATCTATTGTGACTGTTTGTAGCCCTCTCTAATTATACAATTTCCGTCATACACACAAAAAAGCAAAGAACAGGTCCGTTAGTAGCCTTCAGTCGTTATATATATAGTATAAAACAATAATTTTCACACATCCTGATTGGCTGGAACTGTGTCATGTGATTCCCGATACAAATAATGATAATGACTGATTGTTTAAAAAAAGGGGGTACACAAACTTGCTAACTAGGTGTTTCTAAAAATAGATCGACAAGCGTTGCGACGTCCTTGACACTACATGACAACAAACAGTGACAATGCTATACTAGATAGCATGGAGTCAAACAACACGAACCGAAACAGCATAACGACAGTGAAAAATGCTATACTAGATAGCATGGAGTCAAACAACACGAACCGAAACAGCATAACTACAGTGAAAGTATCCCAGGAACACCTTACGCCAGAAGGGAAGAACTCTGACCTTGAACAGTTTTCAAACGATGATATAGGCAAAAAACCTGGCTGATTTTTACATGAAAATGAGATAAAAAAAATAAGTAAAATGTAGAGTACAAGAAGGCAACTATCAATTAATAAAGACATGGGATAGAGAAATACATTAAATCCCAACAAGATCAGGTAATCAATATAACAAACAGAGTTCAGGAAATCGTCATAGGCCTTTAAAAGTAAGACAAAAGAACTGAAACAACAAGGTATCACGACTACCCAACACCCGCAATCACTGATGCATTCAACAAAATTTCTAAATTGAGGAATTTGATATATATCAGATGTTATTATACCAATGCATTTCGATTTGTGGTGCTTCAAAATAATAAAAAGTAACAACGATTTCAGTAGGTTGTTTATTGTTATAGCAGTTTATACAGTTACATTCCTATATATTCAAAATATTTCTATACTAACATTATTGTAGCCTTTTTATTTCGTTCGGCCTCATCAAAAGGCTATACTTGTACGGTAATTAAACAATAAGGGAAACGTATCCACCAGGCCCCTTGTTGTCCTGTCATAGTGATATGTTTTTCGGGTTAGTTGCCTCATCATAATATATCTTTCCTATATGCAAAGAAAGGAAACGAATCCGCCAAGTCCGTTAGTTTTCCCTGTCGTTATATGGCATTTCCTTCTTGAACAATAAGGAAATCTTATCCACCAGGTCCCTTATCTGATCCGTCATAGGAATATGTTTTACATTCTCGCAAACTAAACGAAACGTATCCATCAGGTAGGTAAGTAACCATCTGTCAGGACTTAATTTCCTTTATTCACAATAAGAAAACGTATCCATTGTGTCATTTTGCACTACCCTGTAATAATAAAGTGTCCTGCCCGTGCCATAAAAAGTCGTTTGTATCACTTCAGCTGGTAAAAAGGATACCGCATTCAGTTGTCTACTTGTATCAAATTATCCTAACATTGTCAACAACAGACAACGGTACATTCACCGAAATAATCACCGCTCAGAGACGGCCGCCGATAAAAATGCCACATATTTATTTGAACTTGTACATGTTATCGGTGACAAAGGATCGCATCATAGCTGAATTATTGGATCTGATTTTATCGATTCAACGTTTAGAACAATAGGATGGTTTTAAGGTATCGTCTTGTTATGGAATTTGAGAAAACACATCCCCCTCCTAAACCAACCCCCTACCCCTACAAATGTTGTAATTCGTATCCTTTGTTTTGATATTTTTGTCTGATGGTCCTGAAGAAAAAGAATTTAGAGGAAATTATTTAACATGCGTAGAATCATAATTATTCCATTTTTAATAAATATTTTTAATATTTTCTAATTCAATCTTCATTATAATAGAACTTCTTTTATGAAGGAGTTTTATATTCAATATCGAAAAGTAGTTAGAATGTTTGACCTATTTTTACATGGAAGGTGTCGTCGATGAAGCAGAAGACGCTTCCATTTTTCGGAATACCGGATCTAATTCTCCTTATAAATATCTCAAACGTATCCGTGCTAATATTTCTTTGTTTACATTTGCCACAGTTTCGTCGATTTTTAGCTCAAATATCAGTTTTTTATTTTATTTTTCACTTGACGATGGAAGCATTGTAATTTATACGATTTAGGAAAAATAGAGGCAAATTCGTATGCTCATCTTGATCATAGTATATAGGTTGTCCCTGAGGTCCCATTTGCCACCCTATAAATTCTCAGACTAAGTATTTCTGATTTCAGCCTCCTTTACCCAAACAGAAATAAAAGTATTGTTTTATAATTATCAATGCTCTTATAAACCTTCTTCGAAACAAGTTGAAATGTCAAAAGTCTACGATATGATCATGGCTTAAGCTTTGGTCGATTTAAGAAATGTCAGAAAATGAAGGGTGATATCTCACAAATACTTATCAACAAAATATTTTCATAGTCGGAGCTTAGGCATATTTCTTTCATTCTAAAATTGCGAAACAATTATTAGACGTTGAATAAGCAGCACGTGTACAACATGTTTATGCTGTTAGATATTCTACTTTCTTCATGCGCAAATATTCGTTAAAATACAATATGCAATGAGCCTTTCAAATAATGTCACAAAAAATTGAAGGAAAGGGATCAAAGTCAAAAGAGCGAACGGTTGATGTGTTCAAACAATAAAAAATGACATCATTGTGCCTCAGATAATTAGATATAAGAAGCACTGTTACGGATCAGTTACACCATTGACAATCCAAAACACAGACGATATCAACATGGTGGCATTAAATGATTGTCTAAACACATATTTTATGTTATTATGACTAGTTCGAGCGATCTTCTTTAATAATATTTTTTGGCACAATTTGGCAGAGTAGCCATTTTCAATGTTTTATTCTTAACAAGAATTTTGTAAATCATATTAAATATGATCTTATTATGTTTAAATTGCAGACCAAGTTACGAAGACGCTTTGGACTTATTGCGAAGCTACTCCTACGATGATTACTAACCTCCGGGGAGGAACAGGTCTGGATCATAGCATTGTCTGAATCAGCGTCTGACGGAACCTTGTAATGTCACACACTCAAGTGCCTAGAGGGATCATCTCAAAACCGTAAAACGATATCATATTGCAGGAGAAATGTGAAAACCTGTTTAGGAGAAAGTGTATTTTGATTTTGTTTATAAAGATGTGGAAAATGTTAATTGCAGTTTAAAAAAGTAGAAGTATGTTACCATGATCTGTCCAAAACATTCAGAGGCAAATCGTTCTATCAGCTACATCCGGATGTCAGTATCATGTTATCACAGGACGCACAGTAGGTAATTTGTATATGTTTGATAATTGCAATTGGACCTCGTTAGCCTGTACTAACTGTTGTTTTCAAACGGAAAGGCAAGGATGATTTTTGTTTCGGAAAGAAAAGCGCCCTGAGGAAAGAAGAACTTTAAATTGCGAAAGTCGGAAAACGTGAACCTATTTGGAAGTCAAGTATTTTCTGATCACTGGTGCATCTAAATTACTGCACAAAATGTATATGTTAGCAGAATAGCAGCTACATACATTTCCTTAACTTGTGAACATTATAACTGATACATATGTTAAGAGACCATGCGGGCGAGCTTGTCAGCTGAATAATTTGTTATCATGAATGTGCATTTGTATATGAGTGGATATTGTTAATTAAAACACCTTTAGTCCGAATAAATCCGGAGTGATATTATTGTGGAAGGTATATCTCTGTTTGTGATCAATGGTAGCTCGACTTAACGAGACTCTGTATTGCAAATATAGTTTCATTAGAAACACCATATGGACTTACCGTTACACGTCCAATAGCCAGGCGCTACTTGTGGCAAGCATCTTAGTGACCATCACCTTTTATATAGCACATTGATTTAATGTTGATTGAGATTAAGTTTCAAGGTTTAGATGTGCCACACATGTGGCACCTGGATTATTAGACAAAAAGTAAATTCTAAAGTCTACGGTGCCCGTCATTCCTTTACGGTATCTGTATTGTTTTCAGAAGATATTCCGACTGGAAATCATAAATACTCATGCCTATGTGTATGGGTCGTCAAACTGCGAAACCAGAGCTAAATGAAACGGATCACTGTCGCGTTCACTTATGGCAAGTAATATGTGGGCTTCGATTTAGAGACCAAAGCTTGACCAAACAGATTTTGTTTTCATCTTCGATAAAAATAATAATGGATAGAATGAAATACCGCTTGTGGTCAATTCGCAACAATGTGTGTCTCTCGTATATCATTATTCACATGCATTAATCCTTATGGATTTCCCTTTTAATATTCTAGGTACCGAATCGGGGAAATAGTTATGCCTTTTTAGAATTCTAAGGCCAT
Source organism: Chlamys rubida (assembly GCA_032359455.1). Classification (NCBI taxonomy): domain Eukaryota; kingdom Metazoa; phylum Mollusca; class Bivalvia; order Pectinida; family Pectinidae; genus Chlamys; species Chlamys rubida. The sequence continues at coordinate 8,578 of JAUMHH010220143.1, forward strand.
CGAATTGTACACGTTATATTTGCGAATGCGACATGGTTTTAGAACACTTGGATACATTTTAATCAATTATTCAAATAGAAATTCGTAGCAAAACAATTGCATGTTTAAAAGGACAAATTGTTATCTTTGGCATTCCACAAAAGTACATCTCATGTATTTTCTCCTATCTTTCCTCCAACTCATTTCTTCATCGAAAAATATTGTTCTCCCTCCTACACAAAAGAGCTCTCTGCAATTCTCGAAAACAAACGATATCCGGATAACAACAGGATATAATTCTTTTTAGAGTATGTCCAACAGGGATTCGGAGATTTCCTATCGGTATTTCATCATAAATTACAAAACACTGTTGATACTGAAGACGGCTACATGTGAAGATACCGACTTTTACGATCAGAAACCCATACGTCAATCGTTTCCATGGTGACAGCGGGTAAGCTTGGCCGATTGCCTCTCGTTCAACCAGGATACGATCACTTCTTTATGGCTTATCTTCACTAATTCATGGACTATTATTTAAAAGATCTGGTTGAAGTTTTTTGAAAGAATTGCGGTTAAGTTATTGATCATACATTTTCCATGAAAAAATGATAGAGTTTTATTTTCGATTATTTACAAGTGTTATTGTTTATTTTGTAATAATTGATTAATATGTTCAATTTTCTTTATATCACTTATACCCCTGCCACCATATGTCGTGAAATGACCTCTAGTTAGTGCTCGTTAATTCAGTCATAACCAGCCCTGACGCACGGTTACACAGCCTGTGATCTATGCCTGCTGTCCAACTGTTTCGTTACCAAACCACTTTAAGCAGAATAAAGAGAGCGGCGTCATTACGCTCAGCGTTATTGGGATTAAAAAAAGGAACATAAAATTCCGGAATTTCGCTACGGAAACAAAAGGGGTGGACGGTCCCATTAACATGATGTAAAGGTAAATGTGTCTTAACTGATTATGTTACAATATTCAGTTTGTATTTTGCAAATTTAGGTTCCAACATGGTGTCTGTATAAAATAAAGCAAAAGAGAGATCGCACAAACAAATAACCGAAATTATATTTTTTTCAATAAAGAGAAACAACATGGGTATTGGGAATAACGAGGTTCCATTTTTCCATCAATCATACATGTAAAAGTATTGAAACGCTACTCTCTGGAGTTATCTCCTCTACAATGACTTGGTCAGATCAGTGTGTACTGTTGGGAATTGGAATACAGAAGTTGCGTGCTTCATTGAACAGGCATGGCAATTAATTTCAAATCAATCATAAGTTCTGATTGTAACGATATTCTTTGTATAGCGACACCCGATTAATACGAGTAGTGAACACAGAGAGGTTCTGTACACAAATGGAACCATTTGAAAAGTTTATATAGTTGGGCGTGGACCAGGACTGCCTCCCCCAAGTTTAGCGGGAAATCACTTTGCAAGTGTAATTCATATTTAGATACATTTGGCATCCGTGATGTATACAAATACACTCTATATGTATAAAGTAATTAGATACTCTTTACATGTGTAATGAATATATATATATACACTATATGTAATGTATATATATAAACTTATATGAGTAATGTTATTTTACATAAACTTTACATATATAATGTTCTATGGGTTCACTAGCTAGCTCTAAACCTTAATTTAAAGTTTGCCTCGTAAAGAAAGTTGGGAAGGCGACGTTGGATATGATTCAAAAATACTACCAGCCTGTGCAATTTATTTTCTTACAAGAAAATAAAAAATACACCAAATATATCTTGTTGTTCATTTTTCATAGAAGTGCTAGTATCAAATTTACTGGAAAAAGGCAATAAGGTATATCGTAATGCAATCATCAACATTTTAAAGGTGATTCAAACAATAACTTATGAAAGCAATACTTATAGATATATTATAGTTACAATGAAGGAGCGGGGCTTAATTGGGCTATTACCGATAGGTTTTATTTTCCATATACAAATATTCTGATTTTGCCATCATAATATGACATTAAATTAAGGTAAGTTTTAGGAACGATTCGAGATATGAGGGGCCAAAATCATAATTGGCCTCTGTTTGACGTTTTTCAAACTTTCTTTATACCTTTGATATATTGTTTAACACTAAAGCTACACATGATACAAGTGATCGAAAAAGTCTAGAACATCGTCGATAAGTAGGTCATTGTGACCTGGTTATATATTGGATCAATCATGCTAACGAAAGGTTCTATTTTGTGCCTAAATACTCATTAGAATCATATAAGTATGTTAACAAAATCTCAAGACAAAGTGAACATTTTTATTCATAATTGCTAAGTTTTGGTACAAAAGCCAGACAACAACTACTATTTCTATTTTGAACTAATAGTACATCTATCTGTCAGATTAGTCAACACTCGAACAGTAATATCTGACTACATCTTTACCTTTTGAAACAAAGCAAGTAAGTGTCTCGCTACCTTACCGTAATAAAACCTAAATTTTGTCTTCCAGTGCTTTCATGATGTTTAGAACAGTCTACAGAGGAATACAGATAATTGAAATAGAGGTATGCACATAAAAGTATTATATTCTTCTATAGTTTTGATTGATGTTTTGCCCAAACATATATAGGATCTTAAATGAGTTTTCATTTCATATGACATTTTATGAAACGAGTCTTAGGAGTTTTTATTTTTGCGAGCCTTGCCGAGCAAACATTAAAACTTCGAGACGAGTTCAATAAAAGCTCATATGAAATGAAAGCAAATTTAAGATACTTTTTATCACACAACTCAGAAAACATACATTTTCAAAGGTTTAATTTTAAAGCCAAAATGTAGAGGGCTTAATCAATTCACAATTTATGACGTCACGTCATTGTCCATATTATGACGTCACAATCGATTTCTGATTGGCACAGCCAATGAAAAATGCTCCAGGATTACACTAGTGACATATGTAAAAATATTACACGGGCGAATTCACTGGATAACAGGCCGATTATGTGATAAAATGGGATATATAACCATCCCCTGACAAACATCTTACACTTTTATTTTAGGTGAGCGAGTAGAATGTATAAAATACTTGCCTCATAACCTAAAAGGTTATGTAAACATTCTACTCACAGATAGAAGGAGCTCCACCCAAACACACGTGTTAGGTGTCTTTCAGGTGGTGGTAATACATTCCATTAAATAGCCAAAATATAAATCAAAAGTTTAAAATAATATGATACTTTGATGTGCATCTATTTATTTCAATCACTTATTATTAGATGGTTCTGAACTTAATCGGAGTACTGGCTGACAAAATTCAAGTGTTTTTACAGTAAGGTAGCGAGGTATACTTACCTGTTATACATCAAAGAGAAAGTTTTCAGATACATTTGTATCCATGATAGATAAAACCAGCCACCAGAAGGCCCTAACTGGCCCCCTCCTTTCAATTTACAATAGGTATACATAACATTAAATATAATAATGATGTCAGTTAACGTACTGTAGCAAAACTAATCGTTAACTTATAACAATAATGCAAAAATTAACTGATACTAATAATAAAACCATTAACTCATAATAGTTAACAAAAACATTAATTTATAATAGTTAACAAAAACATTAATTTATAATAGTTAACAAAAACATTAATTTATAATAGTTAACAAAAACATTAATT
>JAUMHH010220154.1:0-12225 GCA_032359455.1 Chlamys rubida
CAAACCAATGACGTAACAATCAATACCTGCTCACAAGAGAAGATAACTCTGCAATACGCAAAGACGGAATATTCATAGGAGCAATACAAACCACTAATTCAACAGGAATGTGAACATTTTTATCATACATACAAAAAAAATCAGTCTCAAAAACAGACCAATATGAGTGCAATAACAAGTTTCAAATTTTCATTTCAACCCTGTACTAATGCATATATCTCCCCCTCCTCCCTTAATTCAAAGCTATTAACAGCCACATTAGCACATGTACTTAACACAGTGAAAGCTAGTTAGACTTTCATTTGTACATTTCATAGCTGTGTATGTAAAACATTTTACTAAACCTGTAATGTCACGTCTTTACAAAAGACCATATTACCGGCAGCTGTTGCATATAAAATTATTATTCATTTCTTATATATATTTGAAATGGATGCTTTTCCAAGACACAGAATTCCCCAAAGATAGATTAAGAATTTCATTTCAACTAATTTCATTCATGATGGTATATATATGAATAGGATTGAACAACAGGCTAAGTCTTCTATATGAGTTGTCTCCTGATATTGATAACGAACATGACACAAATTACAACAGAATGTGCATGCATTTTGTAATAAAATATAACGCTGTTGACATTAGGATATTACTTTCACATGTAAAAGAAATGGGAGGCGATCTAAGACGTCAGTACCAGCTTCTTAAATATCTAAAATATCACAAGCTTGAGAAGCACCATCACAACCTTTAGTCAGACTAATCCACTCAGTCACACTTTCATCATCATCATACTCCATGGCCAGGGGTTATGCTCACTTAGCGTACCAGTTAGTGAGTGTAACCCCTGGACGACCAAGGATCCACTTTCATGTACTGTCTCACATTAATTACATATAATTCCTCAAAAATCTTATAAAATCTATTGTGTGAACAACAAGTTCGTGAACAACACTACTACTGATAAAAATAAACCATGAGATGTGTAAAATCCATCTTGACAAAATTTGAAGCTAACATGTCCCTGGCAAGACAATAGGCAGTCATGTGTACACGTATCGCCAAGTTCTCAACAATGAAATAAGTCAAAGGTGGTCAAAATGCAGGACAACCTGAAAATTGCTTGTCATATTAGAATGCAAATTTTTCAAAGTCATCAAAATCCGATATAATGGCATTGAAACTACTTTGAATTGCCTTTCAATAAATTAAGTACATACTAGTATGTCTTTTCTGAGTGTATCTTAGCTTCCAAAAGGTGTTTCTGAAACAAGCAGTGCATTAATTCATGAGATTTAAGTGTGCTACAATCTGTGCCGGTCATAGAGGTCATTTGCTGGCTGACCTGAGCAATTACAGGTGACTTGGCAAGTATGTACAGTACAATGTGACCTCCATACGGTGACTGATTGTATTTATGCATTTTATCATAGTTGATGTAATAACTGCTGCTAAAGTCATACATTGTAATAGTCTATCTTTAACTCAACAAATATTGGTAAAAGGTTTTACTATCTACTGCAACTAAAAATAACCGGTACAATGTATATAAATCTAATTTATTTAATATCAATGTAAGAAATACTGGTTTGTAAATCATAAATATCTACTAAAATGAAAACTAACTAGTTTAATAAAATTGATCAACTGAAGCTGAAATATCCAGTTCATGATTCATAGTTTCTACTGTAATTAAAAAATGATTTAACCCATTCATGGATGAACTCTGTGCAGGTAAAAGAGACCTCTGATATTTTCACCATCATCTGTTTGGTTTGACATAAAATCAAAACGACTACCATCAATTAAAATTTATAATATGATAACAATCAATTGATTAGTTCTCACAGCTATTGAAAAGAAAAGTGAATTTAAAATAAACTGAATATTAGCTTTATATTCTGTAATTATAAATGACTAATATATTTTCACAGAATATTATAATAGTTAAATATTCCCCTCATTCCTGCCTACAGACAAAACATTTCAATACTCTCAACAGTCACTAAATGCAATGTAAATGATATTATAACTTAAAATAACTAATAAAAGTGAAAAAGCTTTGTACATACATGTACAAATGTAAAAGCATACCCTTTTCCTGTTATAATGAAGAATATATGTGACAGTGTTTGATTAAGAATTGATTCCTTACATGCTTTGAAATACATTTATGATTGAGCTTCATAAACAAGTTTATATATATGTAGGAGTAATTATAAAATTTCAATAAGAATGGTAACAAGTGACTTAGAGTTGGAGAGTGGTACTCAACAGTAGGTGAGGTACCAGGCTTTGAGGTAAATGATTTTCTCTCACTAGTTCCTGCACTTTGTATTTTATATCGAGTCCTAGTATTTTACGGATCCTTACACACGACACATGACGTAATGACGGCACATTCTGTACATGGCTGATGAACAGTTCCCCATGAGGCTCATCCAATGCCCTACCAATGCTGAGAAGGTTGTGAAAGTTAAACTTTGCTCCAGCTTTTACCATGACACTTAGGGTGTCTAGATCCTTGACCATCTGGGCAGTCACCAAAGGGCTGCAGTATGGTGGGTAGTCCATTGGGCAGTTCTCCTGGAGTAAAATCTTGACCAATGGCAGTGAACAGTTTTTGACTGCGTGGAACAGTGGGTTCTCGCGGAGGATGAGGTCAAGGGTCACCTTAGCACCTAGCTTCAGCAGTAAAAGGGTCATTTCTGTGTCACTATTGGAGATTGCCACAGTGAGAAGCGACAGTTTTGATTCTGTACGCAGGTTGATGTCACCACCATTTGCGACCAGCATGGGAAGAATTTTCATGTTGTGTTCAGTGACAGCGAGCCATAGTGGGGTGGTGTGGTACATGTCCATCACGTTGGGGTCAGCTCCATACTTTAACAGGTGCTGTACGCTCAGGTCGTCACTTTTTGATACAGCAATGTGAAGTGGAGTGCGCCCAGGTGATGTGGAAACCTTAGTGTCAGCTCCAGCCTTCAATAATGTCTCAACAGTGTCATGGCGTATCTGATTCTGACACATGACACGCAGTAAAGGGCTGTTGCCTTCTTTACATATGGCATTCACATTGGCTCCAGCTTTCACAAGAATCTCTGTAAGATCTTTATCCTTTATCACTGAAACATGCAGTGGACTGATTCCTGAGTCGGGGCTCAGATTAACATCACAGCCAGCATTGACCAGTAGGTTGACTACCTTAACATAACTTTTCTTGTACTGGTGGCGGAAATGGAACAGAACCTTGATCAGGGGAGTTATGCCATGGTTGTTCTTGATGTCTTTACAATCCGAATTGTATTCCAGGAAAAGTCTGACAGCATGGTAGTTACCAGACTTACAAGCCACATGTATGGCCAGATCTCCAAGCTTGTTTCTCTGCATCACATCTGCTCTGTACTTCAACAGAAGCTGCATAATTGCAATACTCTTGGACTTTTCCTCCTTGTGTTGCTCAGACAGGATGTGTATGGCTCGGCAGCCTAGGTGCCAGGGCTGGATAGACATCCCTGTCCCTATGAAGATGTGATTCACATCCACCTTTTTCTGCTCTAACAGAGACTCAATCACATCAATGTCTTTCTCCAGGACAGCCTGGTAGTACTCTCGCGTGTCTGGAGACTTCACATTCATTGTCATAGTCATTTGGAGAATGTGGTTTTTTATATCAAAGCTGTCAGAGTCGTTTGTGTCCTCCAGGCCAATGCCAGTGTAAGGACACTTACTAGAAATCTCTCCATCTTCCAGAGGAACATGCTTGTTTTCTGCCATTTTTGTTTATTTCAAATTTCAGTAAAATATAGCTTCTCACAGAAATATTACCAATTAAGAAAGTTTTACTTCCCTAACAAAACAGTTTTTCCTTCTAACTGCATTTAAAAGTTAAGGTTCATCTCTGCACATAACATTATGTTGACTCAGTTTACAGTTGTCAAGCACCATAGCAACAGTCAAACATCTCCATGGAAACCCTGTCAAAAGGAGGAGACCGTCTTAGAATATATACACAAATGAATTTAACCTATGAAATTACACTTTCACGATATAATTAGGATTTTGCAATTAGACATTTTCAATAATTTTGAAGAAACTTTATGTATATATCTGTACTTCAGATTACTGTCTAAATATAAGCCCCATGCTCAAATTAATACCATCGACATTGTGGCTTGTTTGTGGAATGTTTGTAATTTTAACAAGTAGATCTCCTGTTTAGACCATTTGACAAGGTTGCCTTTTTAGATACATTCTGCATTGTACATAATTATCATCAATGTCAGACACCTGTTATGTTTCTGAAGACTCTGTTCCCTTCAAATCATGGCCCCACACAAAGATTAATGATATCAAGACAAGGGTAAATCTATTTTGATATGTTGCTTGGACAAAGTTACCATATTGCCAAAAAAATATGCTATCATGATTTTGAAATGTTGCTACAATTTTTAATCTAAATGCGATTCACAAGTACTTGCAGTCAACAAAATTGCTGGAAAATTAGCTGATTCACAGCAGGAGAAAAGTGGGAGGGGGGCTTTTCCAGAGAGAATGGTAAATAATATATTTAAAATACAGTCATACAGTCTGGCAAAATTTCATAAAGAATAGCTTTAGAATCAGGGTTGAAATTTATCCCCGCATTTGCTTTCATGAAATATTGAAAGATTCTGTGCATATGAGTTGACATGTGTTTTTCGTAAATTTTGAGAATTTTAACCAGGCATTGAAGAATGTAGCTGGAGGTTCCTCTGGCCCGTTCCGTCTAATCACACTAGATGTCTACCATAAAAAGTCACACATCAAGAGGTAACTTGAGACATGTGGTACAGCCCTTGATAAAAATACCTGTGTTGATTTGGTCCAAATCAAAACATCCATCAATTAATTAATATTAAGGTGTGTATTATCATTATACTTACATGTCGCTTTTTATCAAAGCTGTCATAAAACAACTTGGAGAAAACTTCTCCTGCTTCGCTTGCTTGTTCAACTTTTGTCTGGAAATCCTTTAAGAAAACAAAATTGACATGCATCAGTCTGTATTGGATAATCAATTTTTAGTTATAACCTATCCAGATATCACATTTTTACTTTTGACATAAATAGGCAATCAGCAATGACTAGAAGATAACTTCCTTTGCAGTGCATTTAGATAATGTAGCAATGAACAAATACAAGAAAGAAATCCAGTCAAATATTTTCGGACCTAAGCTTCATATACACGGGAACTGGTAAACCGCTGAGAGCTAAATTAGACCTTGATGAAACATCACAAGACGAAACGGTTCAGTAAACAATAGAATCACAAGACGAAACGGTTGAGTGAACAAATACAAAATCATTCGATCATGATGGAATGACTCTATAAAAAGACTATGACTGATACTGGAATGATCATGATCACCTACACATAGGCTTACTGCCAATATTCAACACTGTTCAACCTTATATCAACACTAACCGGTTATCAGAAACGAATAAAGAACTACTGAACAAGTTTCACCGTTTTAGAATTACAAGAATGGTTTGACATTGCTTATGTTTTACCTAATCTACTGTTTCTATAGCATAAATAAGCACATGCATAAGGTGATTCCTGTAAATCGTTAAAATTTCTCCCAACATGGTCTTACCGTTGCCATTTTTCCTTTACCTTCGATGTTTTCTAGAGTTTCATAAGATCAGAATCCATTCCGAACGATGTGAGGTATTTATTAAAATTAGAATCGGACGCATGTGCACATTTCCGGGTTTTATTTCTAAACAGTGTTACCTAACTGTACCGAAGTGGAGTGTGAAAAAATACTAGGGGAAAACACTTTGTACTGAAACCTTTGTTAACAAAAACAAGAAACCTGAAAAATGTTGCAGGAAATAAAAAAAATATTGCTGCATGCATCCTTAATGACTTTCATTTCCGGATAAATAAACCATGCCCTACTTTAGAATTATTAACTATACAATAACTTCCGGGAGTTCACCGCACGTGTTCATAGATGTGTTCATAGGCGTGTTTCTGACAGAAAAGTGACTTTTTATGGAGTGACTATGACGGATGTGACATTAGAGGTTCCAAGCAAAAGGAAATCGATTTTGATAGGTAATGTTACTATTGTGAGTAATGTAAAGTCCGGATTCTTTACAGATTTATTCTGAAATCTGACAATTTTGATAAAATATATTGAAACAGGAGAAGAAAATATTGCACGAAGACCGGGATGCGAACCCTGGATCCCCTCGAATTGTAGACAGACGCTGTACCACTTGAGCTTCCTGGTCCCCGGCAAATGACTATAATATACCTAATATCATATTTACTATAATATACCTAATACCATATTTAGCTTTAATTTGTATAGCCACATGAACATGTATACACTATTTGATGGTGAGTCTACCTAGCCCGAGTTTCCTCTGTCCCTGACACCAGACTTAAGACATTTTGACACTAGACATCTATCTGCCAAAATGTATAAAGTCTGGTGTCAGGGCCAGAGAAAACACGGGCTACTCTACACATACATCTTCTACTGTTCTATACAAAAGCTGATCATCATGCACTCAGTGTTGTGCAGCGCTTTGCCAGACTTAAATTATGTGACAGGTTTTAAATATGCATGTATATACATGATTATGGCTGCCTTCTAGCTTTATTACAACAGTAACCATTAAAATCAGGTGTAGTCTACAAATAATATTAGTGGTACCTTGATTTATTTAACACTTACATTAAATACATATAGTCCCACGCATATAATGAACCCTGAGTAAGAACGTTAACCAAGTCCACGTCGGTAGGGTTTGATATCATAATAAGTTCTTTTCAATAGTGAAACAGAGTTCTACAATGAATTGAGTTCAAAATTATTATAATTTTTATGAGGAAAATGAAAAGTAAAAGAAATAAAAAGATATTCCAGTGTTACAATGTCTACACAGCAATTTCATCCGGGCTGACCGTGTTCCTTTAAATATGTATACACTTATGTGACACACAGCAAATCTTTATACCTTTACATTGATCGTAAAATTTATAGTCTTGAAGACGCTTCTTGATCAATAGAGTCCAAACACACGTGTGCCATGCCGCCCATTGCAAAAATTCAGTTCATCATTATCTGAAAATTGGTTTATAGGTGTGTTATAGTCATATGAATTACAGATATCTTAACTCTGATGTTGTAAGTTGTTACTTTTGTCAGTATTTTTAAAGATTTTGTCTGGTGAGGCTTTGTTAACTTTACACTAAATTACAGGTCAATACACAGGTCTGACACACCAAGGAATGTAAAAAATTTAATTCATCATAACAGTGTCAAATTTTCAAATATCAATTTAAGATTTTGTATACAGCTTGCAGACCTGTGTATTTAATAATAGTGATATCTTCTGATATCACTTACTTTATTATATATTTTTAAAGAATTTGTCTTGGCGACACTTATTGTCGGTTGAAGATGTTTTTAAGTGTGACCGCTAGCTTTGCAAACTGCACAGCTTGATCTTGCTGTTGGTCTATGGAAAGTCAGCCATGATTGTTCTTTAAAAAAAAGGGGCCTCAGTCATAGCTGCTTAAAGATGAATTATGAAGGGGGGGGGGGGGGGAATGGTGAGGAAAACCTGTGCCTAAATTTGTAATGGGGGGAAAAGGAGAATAATAATAATATTTAAAAGAGTGTTTCTGTCAGACAGGAGATGTAGACTTACATACAGTCCTAGACTTGAAGGGATGTACATGGTCTATAAATGGATATTGAGACACCTGAATTTCAATTTAAATCTGAATCCCTGTCCGGCCTGTTTTTTGTACCTTTGACGTTGCACATGTTAAGGACCAGAGATGTGTGTCAGTTTCGTTTTATGTGTTATTAACCAAGTGACCACTGCAAGTTGATACCTATGTAAAGAAAGCAAAACATTTCAGTGGTTTACAATTGAACAATTGTGTCTTTATACTGATTAATAACTAGATGTAATTTTGACATAGGTGCAGGACATTATGAAGTTTCTGTTTACACTGGATTCTGTCCATTTCAAATTTATCTTAAATGTTCAACAATTCAGAAATCTTTACAAACTGGCCAAATTTTATGGTACCAGCAGTGTCTGATTAAGACAGAATACACTGCAAAATAATGATATACATAATTATACAGTCTGATATTACATTCTTCCAGCTAACTTCACAAATGGCCAAGTTAATAGGAAGAGATGTGATGAACTGTCCATTGGTCATTTTACATCTTCACAGAGCCGTCCTGGCAGTCAAAAAAGGAAACAAATACTGGTATGTATAACATTAAAACAGAGGATAAATAGAACTGTAAGTAATGATAACAGACCTCCCAAACATGTAGGAGATAATATAAGGGTAGACAACTTGAGATAAAAAGGGTAAATCGTTCTTGTTCTCCTGTTCTCCAAAGAGGCTTAAACTCAAACATATTTTCCCAAATACTTAATATAGAGATTTAAGCTCAAACTCAATCTCCTATAGACATAACATGGAGACTAAGTTCATCATCAGCTTGAGACAGACTTCAAATTTTGGTAATATTGGGGCCTGATATCTGGTGTTCTACTCCTCTTACAGAAGTGCTTATAAATGTAGTCTCAATTGTGGTATCAATGAGGTGACTTGTATGTTGTGTTGTTATGTAGGTAGCAGAGACTGATCAAATGGCGTATGTTGGTCAAAACTTTGGAACATCTGCTGATAGATCACAGAATTTCTGCAGGTATGTAATTTATAATTCTACAAAACATTACAATTTAAATCTTATAGTTACCGGGGTAATATATATATATGCCTTTTTAACATCAATGTATAATATAGTAGATATGTTTCCATTTCCATTTTCCCAGTAACTCTGATTAGCCTCGTTTGAGTACATGGCTTCTCCATAATCAACAGGTTCTTTGTTACAAATCTAATGATAATACATGTATTACAGTATACTTTTCATAATGCATTCAACTCAACCACCAGATATTTAGAAGCAAGAAAACATCAGAAGTAAAACTTAATTGATGTAGCCAGATTACAATAGACACAGTTGGTGTCTGCGATTAGCTTTTGTGTGACAGGGATATTTTTTCACCAACATTTTTATGTTCCTTTTATGCTTGTCATAAATGGTTTGTGGGGGCATTCATACATGTATAAAGTGTTACACATTGCTATCCATCCTTCTATCACACATTTAGGTGTGAAAACTCAACTATCTTTACTTTTGGTTTGATTTGAATGAAACCTGAAGGAAAATATATCAAATGAGTTCTTGTTTCAAGGTCCTGGTGCAAAGGTCAAAGTCTCTGTTATATGTACAACATGTACTGTAAATAATCATCGCTTTTTGATGCTCTTTTGAACATTTTTAGTTGTCAATTTCATCACATTGGCTGTTTCTGCATTTCTCCACTGCTTCTCAAAAACAGTTGCTGTCATTTACTCTAAATCCATGTAATTCATGTGAGCATTAAGGCCCATTGGACCTCTTGTTTTTTAACCTTAACTTCAATATTATAATATCTATGGTCAGCACTACTAAAAGTATTTGGGAGGCGCAGAGTGTGTATGGGCTTGGGTCATGTCATGTTAAGTACATCCTTGCTTAGTTTGTTCCATTCATATAAACATTAACGTCTGATTTGATGCTTACAAGTGATAGCTCTATCACTTGTACAATTATTCACGGTCCTCGCCAGAGGTCCAACACAAGTAGCTCCTGAGTTGGGTGTAAAACCTGTGTCCGACACCATGCAGGTTTCAAAAACTCACAAATGCCTCTCCTATTTCAAGAATTTTAAATTCTCATCAGAGTTAGTTATCGAATAGTGTACAACTTCTGAATTATCTTAATACCAATAAGAATTACAATGTTGCAATTATTTCAAATCAAATTTGTTTTATCCAAGTCTAACTAAAACTATGGTAACGAGCTCCGAGACAGCATACTGTCCAGTTACACTTTGTGAACAAGGCACATACCAATAATAATTCCCACTTGTGTAGGCAGTGTAGAGTTATGTTGTTTGTTGTGTATGACAGGTACTATGTGGGAGTAAGAGACAAGGACACTGGAAAGATGACAATATGTGATGCTGAAATTTTCAACATGTTACCTAAATTACCAGGTAAGAAATCACAGTGAAAAAAAAGAATGACTACCACTCTTGTCTAAATTATGGTTTATAAGTTAAGGAAAATATAGAGTATTTAGAAATGTTCTTTAACCATTCTATTTTATTTCAGTCATAACACATATATTTTTGCATAAAGTTGCTAGAACAGTTGACAGTGTCATCCATATGTTTATTGGGACACATAGATAAGACATACCGGTTGTCCTTCAGTTCATCAAAATCTACCCAATCACAAATATAAGTACATGAAAACTAAATGACGATTGAAAAAGATATTCCCTGGAAAAAAATTGGGGAGCATATAGTTGCCGCACTGTCCATCCTCCATCCGATCGTCCGTCCAGGGCCACAACTTTAGATGTGCTGAAGATAGCCAATGAAATTTTCGTTATATGTAGGACAGCAAGGCGATGTGTTACATGCCACTATTTGGTCCCTGTGCCCAATTCCAAGGTCACATTGAGGTCAAAGGTCAAATTTGTTGCCCGGACCATACCTTCCGATTCGCTGAAGATAGCTCAATAAAATTTTAGGAATATATGAAATTTCAGGAATATATGGAGGATGGCAAGGCGGTGTGTAGCGGACCTCTTTTGGGTCTGTATTCCCAAAGTCAAGGTCACAGTGAGGTCAAAGGTCTGATACATTGTCTAGGCCTAACGAACCTGTCTATAAGTAAATAACCATTCAGATTATATTTTGATATGAATAATTTTTGAAAGTAAAATGTTGTCCTAATTTGTACAAGATATCCTTTACATATTCGACAACCACAGGTGATAACCAGGAGGAAAGCCAGAAGGAAGACCTATCCCTCAGCTTTGCGGAGAAGGTTTGTCTGAAACAAATACTCTACTGTCTTTTTATGTGTTTTGATGGAACATATTAGGTTATGGCATTATACGTCTGTCTGTTGGTCTCTTTGTTCTTGTACTATTAAAGCATAGAAATATATCATAAGACAGTCATAAAAGAAAAATCCAGATCCTTGCTCAAACGCCAAAATATAAAGTTTTGTGAAAATTTTATGATCTTATCATTTTTATTTATGGACCAATGTCATTAAGTATTGATAAAACCAGTGTCTCAAAAAATAAAGCAATAGCCAATTTGAACCATGAATAACTTCAGCAGAAGAATGGTTTGATGTTTATGTAGCACTGATATAAAAAAACATTAATGTATCAGAAGGGTTTGTACTGCAATGCCTCAATTTCTAATTCAGAATGACTTCCTCACCGAGGCGTTTGGTAGTAAGAAGAAGCAGAAGGCCATGGAGAATCGTTTAATGAACAGATCTGCTGCCAAGTCAATGGAGACCATCATGGAGTCGGCGTCAAAGAAGGCTCTTTTGCAGCGTTCACATGAGCCTAGACAACAGGGTATGGATGAACATCAGCCATTAGTCAGGTCTTATCATGATTTTCACACTTACCAGGCTTTTGATGAAAACTTGTTTGAAACACTTTATTTGTAGTCAAATTCAAATGTAAGACTGGATCCATTAACCCTTTTTTGTGGGCTAGATTTCCAGGGCTTTTCAAATTAAGGGTACTGCAGTCAATCAAAATAATACTACATTGTTTAATAATACGTTAATACTGTAATGTTTCAGCTGAAGATCAGACAGATGGCATCCCGCCATGTAACAAGGAAGCTGCCTCACGTACAGAAGTCTACAGCCTACATAATAGTGAGTGTTAAAAAGACTACACATACCTAACAGTAATGTCTACAAAGGATGGGACTGAGTTCTGTTACAAAGGGTGGGACTGAGTTCTGTTACATAGGGTTGGACTGAGTTCTGTTACAAAGGGTGGGGACAGAGTTCTGTTACAAAGGGTGGGACATAGTTCTGTAACAAAGGATGGGACTGAGTTCTGTTACATAGGTTGGACTGAGTTCTGTTACAAAGGGTGGGACTGAGTTCTGTAACAAAGGGTGGGACTGAGTTCTGTTACAAAGGATGGGACAGAGTTCTGTTACAAAGGGTTGGACAGAGTTTTGTTACAAAGGGTGGGACTGAGTTCTGTTACAAAGGGTGGGACTGAGTTTTGTTACAAAGGGTGGGACTGA